>JBBPBX010021153.1:25591-42650 GCA_038048925.1 Garcialebias charrua | reverse complement strand
ACACAAGGGGGCGCCACTGTCTAAGCTCAACGCTCACAAGCAACCAAGACCAGTGAAAGTAATTGATTAAAGTGGAAATTAACAAAGGACAGTGTTGAAATATAATAAGTGACTAAGTTAAAAGTTAAGTTCAGAGCCACAATAGGTCTCTATAACAACTTTGTCAAAGAATAATTAATTTCTACTGAAATTCAAAGTAATGTATTGTTGTTTAAGAAAATAATTTGTTTTGCTTAAAATCAAACTAAGTGTGAAATTTACAAAGTTCCTGAAGTTGAAGCACTAAGAGTGACGCTCATTACAGTTAAAGTGTATAAGTAACAGTACTCACAAGGTAATAGTCAAGTTTTAAGTTACAAGTTTGAAGGATTATTGTAATTTGAATTTAGGACTTTGAGTGAAATCTATCCAGACTTACAAGATGACTGACAAGGATCATAAGGAGCAAATCCCAGAAGCACAGACTGTTCGTAGAAGTGAAAGAATAAGAACATTAAGCGAAAAGGGTAAAGAACTTCAAGAGGAAAAAGTCAAGAGCCTTCAAAACAAATATGTAGTCGCCTTTGAAAGATGGAAATGTGAAGTAAAACTGATCAAAGCAACACTAAGTAGGAAAGCTTCTGACAGTGAATTAAAGGAGTTGATTAAAGACTTAAACGCCACCTGCACAAACGTTCAAACCATCTACGAACAAATACGACAAATACAACCTCCTGATGCAGACACAAGGCGTAAAGTTGATGCATGTACTTCACTTTCAACATTTATTGTCAAAAGAGCTGAAAAACAGCTACAGGGAGACTTCGTAGAAAGCGAAGAAGATCCGTGGCCAGATGTAGGATCATGCTTAGGATCTGAAAGCACTACGTCAAGGTCAAGATCACAAAGGTCTAAAGGTAGTTCATTCCAATCATGCTCACAATTAAGCAAGAGACTGGAAGCAGAGGCAGAGGCAGCTGCATCCAAAGAAGTATTAGCAGTAATGGAGGAGCAAGAAAAGGAAGCAGCTGAACTACAAAGGTTAGAACGTCAGAAGTTCAAAAGACAGCTAGAAGAAAAGCAAGCCGAGCTCGAAAGACAGCGAGTAATTGACCAGCAGAATCTCGAAAGACAACGAGTAATTGACCAGCAGAATCTAGAAGAACAGCAACTAATGGAAGAACAGCGCAGAAGGATTGCACGCTTGGAAGAAATTAAAAAACTGAATGCAGCAAAGGCTCGAGCAAAGGTTTATGATGAAGGTGAAAGTATTTCTGAAGGTCGGAGTTTACTACGCAGTATTAAAACAGAAAGTGAAATTCAAGCAATTCCTACCGTAACACACGTTCCCTTTCAAGCTCCAAGTTTGACCCAAGTCCACAATGCTACAAGCCTTAGATCTACACCATTCATCCCACAAGTCACACAAGCTCCTTTTAGATCTGTGCTGCATCCTACACTCCTAAACCAAGCTCAACCAGATCTTGGTGAACAACCTCAGGTCACCACAATCCAAACACTTAAAGTATCGAGCCCACCATTCATCCCACAAGTCACACAAGCTCCCTTTGGATCTGTGCTGCACATCCCCACAGTCCTAAACCAAGCTCAGCCAGATCCTGGTGAACAACCTGAGGCCCCCACAAACCCAACATTCCAAGCATCAAGCTCACCATTCATCCCTCCAGCCACACAAGCCTCATCTGTTGCAATTCAACAACAGCTAAATTATGAGCTGGTTAACATACTGGCAGAAGCAATAAATGCTAATCGCCTTCCAACTCCAGAACCTGTATTGTTCACTGGTGACCCTTTAAAGTTTAAAGACTGGCAGCTGTCATTTGAAATCCTGATTGAAAGAAAAAACCTTCCAAAGAACGAGAAACTTTATTATCTCAGAAAGTACCTTGGTGGACCGGCAAAAAGAGCAATTGAAGGCCTTCTCCTAGTGGGCACAGACGAAGCATACGATTCAGCTTGGAAGGTGCTAGAAAAGCGTTTTGGAAGTCCATTCACCATAGGAAAATGTTTCAGAGACAAACTTAATAATTGGCCTAAAATAAACTCCAAAGATGGAAGTGAGTTGAGAGAGTTTGCTGACTTCCTTAAGACTTGTGAAGCTGCAATGTCACATATAACAGCATTAGAAGTTCTCAATGACTGTATGGAAATTCAGAAACTTTTGCTAAAACTTCCAGAGTGGCTGACTACAAGATGGAGCCGGACAGCTATGGAAATAACAAGAAGGGCTGGCGATGAAAGGTACCCATCCTTTCACATGTTTGTTGATTTTATATCCACTGAAGCCGACATAGCTTGTGATCCCATTGCCTCAGTACAAGCTCTAAAAGGTTTAGAGATGAGTGAACGCAAACACTCAAGAAGCCAAGTCATTCAAGCAAAAACATTAACAACAAACTCAAGCCACACATTTAATGTAACCTGTATTTTCTGCAAAAGAAATGGTCACACACTTGATACATGTTTCAAATTCACAGAAAACCCTGTCCAAGACCGTATCAAGTTTGTACAAGCAGAACGGCTGTGTTTTGGATGTTTAAAGAGAGGACATCGTTCGAAGGAGTGTGATACCAGGAGCACGTGCGAAAAATGTCAAAGAAAACATCCTACATGTTTACATGATGACAAGTTCGTTGAACGTAAAAAGGTAATATCTACAACGAGCGATAACACTCAAGACGAAGAAGAAGCCGACACTAAAGAAGAAGCTGAACCAGCAATCTCTAATAGAGTAACCCGATCAAGTTCAGGTACATTAACATCCTCTATAGTACCTGTCTGGGTTTCATCAAAAATTCACCCAAACAAAGAAGTTTTAGTATATGCCCTCCTTGACTCACAGAGTGATACATCTTTCATCTTGGATGAAGTAGCTCAAGATCTTGACACGGATAAAGGTAAAGTTTGTCTGAGACTGTCCACTATGTCTGCCGAGTCAACAATTATACCATGTGACAAGCTGGTTGACCTTCAAGTTAGAGGATATGAACATGAAAGCAGAATCACATTGCCTCCAGTCTATACAAGAGAGTTTATCCCTGTCAACAGATCACATATTCCAACGTCTGAAACTGCCCTAAAGTGGCCTCACCTTGAAAAGCTGGCAGATAAGTTACCTCCTTTGTTAGAATGCAAAGTTGGTCTACTTATTGGCTATAACTGTCAACAAGCCCTCCTACCACGCAAAGTTCTTGCAGGCAAAGAGAACCAACCGTACGCACAGTTAACCGATCTCGGTTGGAGCATAGTTGGCGGCTTGTCTCAAGTTCAAAATTATAACGATGTCATTGGCACAAGCCACAGAATCATTATTCGTGAAGTAACTCCTGTGCCACAACCAGCAGTCGAGCTCAAACAACAAGTGCATTTTGTATACAGAACTCAAGTAAGAGAAGTCATTCCAACCGATGTGATAAAAGCTTTAGAATCTGATTTCTCCGAACATGTAACAGACGACAATCCAGTCTCACAGGAAGACATCCTGTTTATGTCAAAAGTAACCAAGGGCATAAAACAAAAGGAAGATGGACACTACGAAATCCCACTACCATTCAAGACAGAAAGCCCAAATCTCCCAAACAACAAACAAAGTGCTGAACACAGGTTGTCTTCATTGAAACGCCGACTCAAAAGGGATGAAAAATACTGTAAGGATTACGTCAAGTTCATGAACGATATTATAACTCGCGGAGACGCAGAAAAGGTTCCAGAACAAAAGCTGGACAACAAGATAGAGTGGTACATCCCACACCACGGGGTTTACCACCCCCACAAACCCGAAAAAATACGTGTGGTTTTCGATTGTTCTGCACGCTTCCAAGGAACATCTCTCAATGATCATCTTTTGACCGGACCAGATCTTACCAACACATTGATTGGTGTGTTATGTCGATTCAGAAAGAGCCCCATCGCTATCATGTGTGATGTAGAGAGAATGTTCCATCAATTCCATGTTGTTGAGGAACATCAGGATTATTTAAGATTTCTTTGGTGGGACAAAGGTGATTTAAGCTCTGAACCTTCAGTTTATAGGATGAGAGTGCATCTCTTCGGAGCAGCTTCATCTCCTGGATGCTGTAATTTCGGACTCAAACATATTGCATCACAAGGTAGAAATAAGTTCAGCAAGGAAACTGTTGAGTTCATCCAAAAGGGTTTCTACGTTGATGACGGACTCGCTAGTGTAACATCAAAGGCTGAAGCCATACAGCTAGTCAAAGAATCAAGAGCACTTTGCAAAACAGGCAACCTACATCTGCATAAGTTTGTGTCAAACAATAAAGAAGTACTTGCAACAATTCCTCAAGAAGAACAAGCTCAAGCCAAAGACCAGAAATTAAATTTTGGAGAACTCCACATTGAACGTGCACTTGGAGTACAGTGGTGCGTAGAAACAGATGAATTCCAGTTCAGAGTTCAAGTTAAAGACAACCCATTGACCAGGAGAGGGGTGCTCTCAACTGTCTCTTCAGTTTACGACCCTCTTGGATTCGTTGCTCCATTCACATTGATTGGAAAGCAAATACTCCAAAGGTTGTGCAAAGACAAATCTAACTGGGATGACGATCTTCCAGATTACATTCTACCACAATGGGAAACATGGTTGAGAGATCTACCCAAGCTGACAGCTCTGAAGATTCCACGAAGTTACTCACAAGACATCAACATCATACGGTATGAACTGCATAACTTCTCAGATGCAAGCCTCGACGGTTATGGCGCATGTTCATACCTTAGAACAATAAACAGAGAAGGACAGATAAGTTGTTCACTCATCATAGGAAAAGCAAGAGTTACGCCCATTAAACAAATGACTATCCCAAGGCTCGAACTGTCATCGGCTGTAACTTCAGTCCGCAACGCAGATGTGATTAAACGAGAACTAGAGATTGAAAATCTGCTGGAATATTATTGGACAGATTCACAAGTTGTATTGGGGTACATAAACAACGATGCGAAAAGGTTTCATACATTTGTCGCCAATCGAGTCCAACGAATAAAACAAAGTACGAGTCCCAAAAATTGGCAACACGTTAGCTCAGAAGAAAATCCAGCTGATCAAGCCTCAAGAGGTCTAACCGCAGTTCAGCTAAAGGAATCAAACTGGTTGAAAGGTCCCAACTTCCTTTGGAAACAAGATCTTCCAGTCAAAGAGGAAATGGTAGGACAAGTCGAAAGAACAGATCCCGAACTCCGTAAAGGTCATACACTTGCAGTGCATTCGAAAGAAGTAAACCCAGTTCTAGAGCGTTTAACAAAGTTTTCTGATTGGTCGAGAGCTATAAAGGCCATCGCCAGGCTCAAACGATTTATCAAAGAGTTTAAAGGTATTCAACAAAGAACAAACAAAACAACATATCTTGAAGAGAGAAGAGACACAGAAGTATTCATTTTCAAGCTAGTGCAAGGAGAAGCTTTCGTTGAGGAAATACAGAAAATCAAATCTCAGAAAGAAAGTTCTCTACCCAAGCATAACAGACTAAAGCAGCTAAACGCTTTCTTAGATAAGTCTAATGTTCTCAGGGTGGGAGGAAGATTGTCCCAAGCAGCCTTACATCATCATGTCAAGCACCCTGCAATTCTTCCCAAAGAAGCCCATGTGTCAACCCTCCTTATCAAACACTACCATGAATGTGTACATCACCAAGGAAGAGGCATGACTATTAATGAGCTACGCGCAAATGGCATATGGATTTTGAGATGTAGCAGTTCAGTCTCGTCACACATCTACCACTGTGTTAAGTGCAGACAATACAGAAAAGCCACAAACATTCAACAGATGGCAGAGTTACCAAAAGTAAGAACAGAAACAGCTCCTCCCTTTACCTATTGTGGTGTCGACTGCTTTGGTCCGTTCATGGTAAAGGAAGGAAGAAAGGAAGTCAAAAGATATGGATTATTGTTCACATGCTTATGTTCACGAGCTGTGCATATTGAAACACTTGACGACTTATCAACAGATGCCTTCATGAACTCTCTTCGGACTCTGATTGCCATAAGAGGCCCCGTCCGACAATTGAGATGCGACCAAGGGACAAACTTTGTAGGTGCCAGAAGAGAATTCTTGGAACTAATGAAAGATATGGATCAAGAACCGCAAAAAGCTATTGGTTGTGAGTTTGTGATGAACGTTCCATCAGCCAGCCACATGGGAGGCGTTTGGGAACGCCAAATTCGAACAGCACGAAGCATACTAACAGCAATGTTAGACAAGTCCTCAAACAGACTCGACACAACCAGTCTGAGAACGCTACTGTACGAGACAATGGCCATCATTAACAGCAGACCCTTAAGTGTAGATTATCTTAATGATCCGTTGGGCCCAGAGCCATTAACTCCCAATCACATATTAACAATGAAGTCTTCAGTTATTCTCCCCCCTCCAGGACAGTTTTGCAGAGAGGATTTGTACTTGAACAAAAGATGGAGAAGAGTACAATTTCTGGCAAATGAGTTTTGGCAAAGATGGAAGCGAGAATATCTGTTGAATCTCCAACAGCGTCAGAAATGGCAGAAAGTTTCACGAAACTTACAAGTGAACGACATTGTGATTCTACAGGATGATAATGCTCCAAGATGTAAATGGAAACTAGCTTTAGTAACAGAGACTTTAGAAAGTCTAGACGGCAAGGTTCGAAAAGTGAAACTAAAGACTAGTGAAACTACATTTGACAAAGGAAAACCACTGACAAGGTTAATATACCTAGAAAGACCTATTCACAAGGTAGTGACCTTACTTGAGGCTGACACGCACAGTAAATTGATTGACACTCTTTAAAATAAAAAATAAATCACATTGAGAACCAATTGGTGATTTTGGTGGGAGTGTAAGTGTCACTGAAATGATTTATGTATTAAAAGAAGAATTAATATTTGTTGTTAATAGTTAGAATATTTTGGTTTTTGTTTGTTTAGTTTATGCTTTGAAAGTGTGATATTTGTGCAGGATGCATTTGTTCTGTTGTGAGGGTTTGTTCTGTTAATGCCGTTGTCGTGAGATCTGTGTGAACAAAGGGGAGGGGCTAGATTTGATGTGCTCCACACACATGAGCGGTTGCCTAGAGACGACAGACGCGCAGCAGCCTTGGTTCACTGACTGTGAAGAATAGGACTGAAGAATGTATAAAACTGAAGAATGTATAGGATTGAAGGTATTTATAACTGTTGTAAATATTGTACATCTGTCAGTCCCGATGTTCTAATATTTTATATGTTTATTTAGAATGTACTGTATAGGACAAGAAAGGTTTGCCTAGGACTTCTTTAACGACGAGCGGCCACGAGGTATTTTTTGTTAAAACATGTTTTTACTGTTTTACTGTTTTTACTGTTTTACTGTTTTACATTTTATTTTGTACTATCTGTCTTATTTCTGTAGTTTTCACGGCATTCATTAAAGTGCCAGTTTACACCAAAAGGCCGTGTCCGTGTATCGTCAGTTGGAAAACCGTTGTGCAGCCATCCTCTGGGATCCTCTGCTAATAAAGAATCCGTGCCGGTGTTTCGTCAGTTGGAAGCCGTTATACATCCATTATCTTTACTCGCTTCTTACTTTTCAGGTTGTAGGGGGTCATTGGTGCCAGTATCCAGGTTGCAAGTCTATCACAGAAGACTGGATTCTTGTAAAAATAAAAAACTACAACATTATTTTGCCAATTTTTATAAAACTAAAACAATGAACTGTTTAGGCTTATGCATTTTTTATTGTGGAGAAAGTGAGTATCCTAGAAGAAATAAAGTATGACGTTAAAGGGAGTATACCGTATTTTCTGGAATATAGGTCGCACATATATGTCGCACTGTCCAATTATTGCCAAAAATTTGGAAAAATCCATATATAGGTCGCACCTGAATATAGGTCGCACCTACGTCAAAATGTGGACCGTGTTTAGCTCTGCTGCAAATGTCTGCCACAGGAGCGCACAGCAAGGCTTTTAAGAAGATTAACACTTAAAAACAATTATTTGTTTGATAAAAATTATAGCAAATATGTGTCTGAGCTGAACTTTTCTTTAATAAATGAATAATTTTAGCAGGATAAACACCTAAAAAATATATTTGTTAGCTGACATTATTGTAAGAGTGTGTCTCAGTTTAATTTTTGTTAATAAATGATTACAAATCAGCTTATTTTATAAAAAGCCATAAATAGGTCGCACCTGAATATAGGTTGCAGGGCATGCAAAAATGATAAAAAGCCGCAACCTATATTCCGGAAAATACGGTAATTTATTACTAGTATCCACATGTTTGCAAATTAAATTACAGGAAAACTGCTAAAACTACTTTTTTAGTTTTGGGTACAGTAGGATATAACATCCTATAAAATTCAGTTTATGTTAGTTTTGGTCAAAACTTGCAAGAGCCGCTGCGGAGGGGCCAAAGAGCCGCATGTGGCTCCAGAGCCGCAGGTTGCAGGCCCCTGTTCTAGTTGAAGGAATAAATAGGTCATGATTCGCCGTTCAGGCTTATGGAGGCGTTTTACAGCCGAGCAGATAGTGGAAGCGGTGCACCAAACCATAAAACGATCATCTCATTCGATGCGATCAAAATGTTACAATCTCTGCCCCGGTTCATCGCCATGGCAACCGGAATCCCCTCAACTAAAAGGGGGCGTTTCGACTGCTAGCTAAAACAAACATAAACAAACAGCAGTGGCTAACGGGCCGAGACTACATATCACTAGCTTATATTTATATTCTAGCCTGAAAAGAATTAAAAGTCCAAACGGCGTAACTTGTGAGACCGAGACGACAGAATAGTTCATGAATGAAGTAACCCGACACGACCCTGCGGTGTATATTTATATCCTCCCACCTCACTTGTCACGAGAGACTCGGTTTACCGCAGCAGCGTGGCTCCACGGGCCTCTGGCTTACCTCGATCCATGTCTGTGCCTCCTGGCAGGCAGCCGGATGGAGCGGAGCACCACACGTAGCAGCGGGGCTAGCCATCTGGCAGACCGTCCAGCGGGTACCGGGGGCAGCCGGACAGTGATAAAATGATTAAATATGCAGTAAAAAAACAGAAAGAAGCAGCCTCCCGGCTCTCCCTGCCCGTTATCCTCCTCTGTGCTGCCGCAACTCCAGCTCGCAGCTCCCTCCTCCTCCTCGCGCTCGTCAACCCGTGTGGCGCAGAGACCCGAGAAGAAGACGACGCAGCTTCTTCTTCTTCGGGCGTCGCTGCTGCTGCAACACGAACCAGGCGCTAAAAATATCGAGTCCCGAAGTGTGGGGGTGTCCTGAACGTTTCCGTCACCCCGTCCGTCTGGGACCCCGCCACCACCTCCGCCGCGCGCAGCTGTGCACGCGCAGGCAGGAATCTCTGCTGGGGGAGGTCGAGGGAGGTAAACACATGAGGAGGAGAGAGGAGCTTCTTCTTGGAGTTTTATCACGTTTACAAAAGCTATTATGACGTTTTAAAATATTTAATTACAGTCTGATTTATTAATAAACTACCTGCCAAGTGTTGCACAGTGTTGACCCCTTGATGTTTTAAGCTTTTATTGCATAGTCAAAATAAATGGGCATATTTAACAAATTACTAAATAAAATTCTTCAGTCTCAAACTGAGTGAAAGCAAATTTCTAGAAATGCCAATTAAATTAAAATGTGTACAGTTGCTGGTCATAAAATTAGAATGTCGTGAAAAATATGCTGGTGAAGATTCCCTTAGGAACATTATAGTGATTTATTAAATAAAAGTAATGGTGATATGAAAGCATCTAGATCAGGGGTCTGCAACCTGTGGCTCTGGAGCCACATGCGGCTCTTTGGTTCCTCTGCAGCAGCTCTTTCAAGCATCAAAACTGACATCAAACTGCATTTTATTGGTTGTTATATAAACTATTAAAAAAGGACTCGTTTTAGCAGTGTTCCTCTTATTTCTTTTGCTGGAACATGTACAAGGAGAAAAAACACTAATTTTAACTTTATCCTTTATTTCTATACTTATTTTTTCCACAATTAAAAAAATACATAGGTCTGCATAGTTAATATTTTTTTATTCATTAAAAAAACTACCACCACCCCCACACACAAGAATCTGGTCTTTTCATTTGTCTTAAATTGTAAACATCTAAATTATTAGATTTTTTTTTTAGCTTTATAATGTCACCCCTAATGGCCACAAAAGCCCCCTCCAACAAAACCCATGCGCCACCAGTTGATAACCATAGCAGGTTGTTGCGGCTCTGATCACTTTTAATTTAGCGAACGAAGGCATAAAATGGCTCTTTTGATAGTAAATGTTGCAGACCCCTGATCTAGATCTATGAAAGCAGATAGTTTTTGTATTCAAAGTTTTTTGATAATATGAATAAGTTGATTTATTTTAGTAATTTCATTAAAAAGTGAAACTTGTATATTATATTCATTCATTACACACAGACTGATACATTTCAAATGTTTATTTATTTTAATGTTGATGATTATAACTGACAACTAATAAAAAACCCAAATTCAGTGTCTCAGAAAATTAGAATATTAATTAAGACCAATAAAAAAAGGATTTTTAGAAATAATGTTGGCCAAAAGTAAAAACATGAAAAGTATGAGCATGAAAAGTATGAACATGTACAGCACTCAGTATAGTTGTTGCTCCATTTACCTGGATTACTGCAGCAATGCGGCGTGGCATGGAGTGGATCAGTCTGTGGCACTGCTCAGGTGTTATGAGAGTCCAGGTGTCTCTGATAGTGGCCTTCAGCTCTTCTGAATTGTTGGGTCTGGACTGGTGTATCACATCTTCCTCGTCTTCACAATACTCCATAGATTTTCTAATGGGGTTATGGTCAGAAGTTTGATGACCAATTAAGAACGGGGATACCATGGTCCTTAAACCAGGAACTGGTATCTTTGTCACTGTATGTAGGTGCCAAGAAGTCCTGTTGGAAAATGAAATCTGCATCTCCATAAAGTTGGTCAGCAGCAGGAAACATGAAGTGCTCTAAAACTTCTTGGTAGACAACTGCGTTGACCTTGGACCTTAAAAAAAAGTCAGAGTCAGAGAGTCTTTATTGTCATTTGCACATGTGGTACATGTGATGAAAACGAGATTATGTACACGGGGTCCCAGTTACATCCAACAACAAATGCAAGAGAAAAACAGTAATAACATCTAGAATTAACTAAGAAAAACATCAACTAGTAATACACTAAGCCCTAATATAGTGGAAAAACATCATTATAAACAGCAGCACGAACATGAGTCTGTATGAGCAGATGGTCACAGATGAACACAGATGAACACAGCAACAAGAAAACAGATCAGCATCAGCATGATGTGATATTTTGCAGTGTTTATTTTTATTTTATTTTTATTTATTCATTCATGAGTCTAACAGCCTCAGGGTAGAAGCTGTTCCTCAGTCTAGTGGTTCTACATTTGATGCTCCTCAACCTCCGTCCTGAGGGGAGTGGGGCAAAGAGTGAGTGTGCTGGGTGAGTGAGGTCTTTCATGATGCAGGTGGCTCTTTTCCTGCATCTGGAGGTGTAAATGTCTGTGATGGTGGGGAGACTGACTCCAACAGACTTCTGTGCAGCCTTCACCACTCTCTGTAGAGCTTTCCTCTCTGCAACTGTGCAGCCTCCATGCCACACGTTGATGCTGGAGCACAGGACGCTTTCCACTGCACACCTGTAGAACGAGGTGAGAACTGGGCTGCTCAGACCAGCACGTCTCAGTCGTCTGAGGAAGTAGAGTCTCTGATGACCTTTCTTGATCAGGCTGGTGGTGTTGTTGGTCCAGCTGAGGTTATCATTCAAGTGTACACCCAAGTATTTGTAGCTGGAGACCACTTCCACTGCAGATCCACCTATTTTCAGTGGGGCGTGGGTGTGTTTGTTCCTTCTGAAGTCCACAATCATCTCCTTTGTCTTCTTCACATTCATGTGAAGATTATTCTCTTTGCACCAGCTCTCCAGGTGTTCCACCTCCTGTCTGTAGCTGGACTCATCATTGTTTGTGATGCATCCCACCACCGCTGTATCATCTGCAAACTTAACAATATGACAGCCTGGAAGTGTGGCTGTACAATCATATGTGAGCAGAGTGAACAGAAGGGGGCTCAGCACACATCCTTGAGGAGAGCCAGTGCTGAGGGTTATGGTGGAGGAGGAGAAGTTGTGAATCTTCACGGACTGTGGTCTGTCTGTTAAGAAGTCTAGTACCCAGTTACAAATGGAGGGGCTTAGTCCAAGTGTGGATAGTTTGTCTATCAGAGTTTGGGGGATCATGGTGTTGAAGGCAGATGTGAAGTCCACAAAGAGCAGACGCACGTATGAGTCCTTCTGATCCAGGTGGGTGAGAGCAGTGTGGACCACGGAAGAGATGGCGTCCTCTGTTGATCGGTTCTCGCGGTATGCATATTGATGAGGGTCCTCGTTGATGTTGACGGTTGTCTTGATGTGGGACATGACCAGTTTCTCAAAACATTTAGCGACTATCGGGGTGAGGGCCACCGGTCTATAGTCATTCAGACCAGTCACTGTGGAGCTCTTTGGGACTGGGATGATGGTCTTCAGGCAGGTGGGAACTGACTCCAGTGCAAGTGAGGTGGTGAAGATGTCAGCCAGCACCTCACAGAGCTGGTCCGCACATTCCTTCAGAACTTTCCCTGGGATGTTGTCTGGTCCGGTTGCTTTATGAGGATTAATCTTCCTGAGACTGCCTCTCACTTCTGCTGCGGTCACTCTGAGATGCTCTTCATCTGGTGATGAGGTGAGTCTGGTGCTAGCTGGTCTGTTTGGATCATCAAAACGTGCATAAAACTTATTGAGGGCATCAGGCAGAGATGGGTCCCTGGGGCATTGTTTGTTCTTGCCTTTGTAATCTGTTATGCATTTAATACCCTTCCACATGCTCCGTGGGTCTTGTGAGGTGAACTGTCCCTCGATCCTCTGTGCATACGTGGCCTTGGCCTTCTTAATGCCATCCTCCAGTTCTTTCCTGCTCTTTCTCAGCTCCTCTTTATCTCCGGACTTGAATGCAGTGTCCCTGGCTGCTAGCAAGGCGCGAACTTCTTTATTTAACCAGGGTTTTCGGTTCGGGTAAGATTTAACATATTTTTTTATGGATACATTTTCAGAGCATGTACTGATGTAGCCCAGGACTGAGGAAGCATAAAGTTCCAGGTCAACTGAGCTCCCATCAGTAGCTGCCTCTCTGAAAACAGACCAGTTTGTCTTCTCAAAACAGTCTCTCAGCAACTGACCATTTAGTTCATTTAAAGGAATTATATTTACAGGACTTCAGCTCATGTAGTCATTTTTTACCATTTACTTTTCATAAATGACCATTTATTGAATGACATTGATCACAATACAGTTACTTATATTTGTTTCCAAACATGAGCTAGCTTAGCACATCCAAACAACCAAAACCTTGTTATTGATAAAATAAAATATTGTGAAGGATTGAAATAGGAAGATATTTATGATAAACTACAAACTCATGAAACTGACAGTGAGAATTATGTGAGGTTTTTTTGAGAAAAAATATAAAGTTAAACAGAGACACATCTTTAATCTCTTGTACGGTAATCTGGGTCCAGCAAACAAATGTCTTAGTGTTTAATTCTAAAAAACTACAGCACCAGAAACACAGAGTCTCACAAAGAGAGACTGAAGCAGGCAGTGCTCTCGCTCAAGAACCAGGAGTTTGGTCATACGTGAAAGTTGGACATAGGATAATGACGACGTTCCAAACACATCAACATTAAATACAAATACAAAGTCCCTAGGAGATCAGGGACACCGTGAGGGAGGTCTGTCAGCCAGAGCAGGATCAGCGGCGGCTGTGTACATGAAGGGTTAGTTTGTTGTGTGTCTTTGCTTTGAGTGGAGCAGGATCTTGTTGATCCTGATCACCTGTGAGAGCTTTGGGGCGGAGACGGGCTCACAGCTGAGCCTCTGCTCGCTCAGGAGACGACTGTAAGATGATTGGTACTTTCACCTGCAGTCTCTCACTAATTAGGGAGCACTGCTCAAACCAGGTCTCAATCAGAAACCCACCCTGCTCTGTTCCGATTCATTAAAACTATGGCTCTGGTTAACTTTACTTGTTGAACACAGTGTCAGTTTAATCCATGTATCATAATTAGATGGATTTAAAAACACTGCAACAAAAAACAGGTACAGTATTCTGCCCCACATTCTCATCTTTACAAATGACTGAAATCTGTTGTAGTGACAGAACTTTAATCCTTGAAACTGGGTTCTGCTTCTTCTGAGAGAACTAAAAACATGCAAGTTCATTATAGGTTGGTGTATATGATCTTACCCAGAGTGCAGTGCAGTTTGGGCTGCAGCAGATTGAAGACTGACATCCTGAGACTCTGCAGATCATCATTGGCCTTTTGCAGCACATGACTTGGCACCGTTACAACACCATCTGGTCATAAAGAGCTTATTTAAACAAAAACGTTTTTTCTGTTCTGTACACTCACTTCTATATAATGTTCAGCTAATCTGTACAGTAATAACACGAGTCTGATTTACTCTTTTAAACAAAGGTTAAAAATGAACTTTAACCACAGATACAAAAAGGAATACTTTTTTCTAATCATAAATACAAAAACACCAGATAAAATAACCTGAAACAAACTGAAGTTTTGATCACCCTTGCACACTGCATCAGTTTAAACTTACCTCTTCCAGTTTGTTGGTGCACCTGGACGCCAGCACAAATGTCTTCATATCTTTTAATCAGCTGCCACACAGTCGAGTGACGAGGCTCATCTTTAGGTTTACATCTTCTTAAAGTTTTACAGTTCACCAGAGCAGCAAGCAGTGAATCCAGCCAACACAGGTTGTCACTGTTCTTCCAAAGCAGCTGTTTCGGAACGGATACAAGCTCTTTCAACAGTCTCGGTGAAAAAGAAGACAAATCCTCGGAACGGATTCCATCTGCGTCTCCACGGCCAGTGAATGCTGCAATCGCCGATTTCTCTTCTGTGGATGTCGTCTGCTCACCGCACGGAGTCATCAGAAATTCAATACTGGTTGAGAAGTCCTCACTGGGACCCTGTCTGCTGGATCCATTCAAAACAGGAAGACCTTCCTCCTTAAAGCCATTCTCAGATGTACCATTGACATCAAGGGGAAGAGAGTGAACGAGCTCAACTCCATTACCGTTTAACAAAATGTCTGGGGAGTGTTCAAAAGGGGCTGAGCCTGCAGAAGGAGCAACATCCTCGTCTTGAAGGGTATCCCAGCTTTCTGTTTCTGTATCCACACACTTCTTGTGGTTTTCATCACCATTTTCACTTTGGGTCTTTGGTGTTGGATGGAGGTCATTTGTAGGAAGATTCACAGAGCCATGCTCTAACTGTTGTTGCAACTCGAGACTGGCAACTTTGCTTGAACGTAGACGTTTAAGTGGAGTTTCACTCGTGTCTTTCTCTTCTAATTCCAAGGTATTTTTTCGTTTGGTCCCCACAGTGGGAACCACGGGAACCAAACTAGACAAAACATCCTCCAAGGGCCTGGTGACCAGAGGGAAAAGGCACTGTATGGAAGTGAATGAACAAGTTAATAGCAGTTAGGAAAGTAAATGTGAATGTGTTTTGTAACACCAGGATTTACCTGTGGGTTGGTGCAAAGTGTGATGGACTCCTGGAGGTTGATGTGGTAAGAGCGCAGAGCGTAACTGAAGCCATTTGAAGTACACCAAGGACAATACTCCAGAGATTCAGCTCTTTCCTGAACCTTCATCAAGCATACAAATAAGAATAAGACTTGGATAAGATTTCTCTTTGAAGGCATCCATGTACTGTATTGATCAATAAATTGAGAAGTAGGCACAAAAAAATCTAGAACATTGAAGAAAGCACTGTAATGTACAACTTTAAGACTTAATTTAGTCTCCATGCTTTGAGTCTTTTTTACCAGTTAAGCAAACCAAAATACTTTCGCCTTTTACTATGTAAAGATTTCCGTTTTTCTCCTTTTAAGAAATTTAGTTTGGTACTGTCCAGTCACAGTAGCTTTTCAAATACAATTCAGCTTTGCGCAGGTGACCACAATGAGAGGAAAACAAGAGCACCACTGACTTTTCCCAAATACCCCGCCAGTGGCAAGGCCAAAGGCTCCAAACCAGTGTCTTCACCAGTCATGGGCACACAGCTGTGACTATTCTTCGGTTCCGCTGCTATCTGGTGCCATTCAAAGAACAAAACCATGTCACCACAGCCTAGATCGCCTCCAGAAGGACTGAAAGGGTACAAGATATAAACAACAAATACAAATATGTTATTGGAAATATACATTTGGGAAAAACACACAAATGTTCAGGTTTGGAAGTTATTTTCCGTCATAGTTAATTTAAAGGTTCTGATAAAGAATTTCTGAATATTTTTGATTTTGTTAGAAGCAATGTTGCAAGTAGTCTTTTTATTTACCTAGATTTTTTTTTATTCAAAACCGTTTTCTACTCATCAAGTCTTTGCATAAGCCATCTATTACACAGATGTGACGGTGAGTTTTATTTCTATGTAAATGAAGCATGTTTTTGTATTCCAAAGAGATGACAAAATTAACAGACACTTGAAGAAAATCACCAATGTCCTCTGCTGTTTCTGTTATTACACAAACCTACTGTGTTTATATCACAGCAAAATCTGTTGTATTTCCCAAAATCAGGTTGACTTTAATGATAACACCATAAAACCTTTAACCAATTCACTTATTAAATTGACATTTTTGCTTCTATTGAACTGCACTTACATGACAAAGAACACTCAAGGAATATATTGTTTTATAGCATTTTTCATAAACTATGCTGCAACAAGACTTCTTCTCGATTAATTAAAAATTCAAAAAACAAAACAACCTTAACGCTATTTGTATGCAGGGTCGTGTTGAAACTCCATCCCAGCTACTTTTTTGCCTCTTTGAGCAGACTCCGTGGCTTTTAGCTGTGATAACAGCACACACTGAAAGTACTTGACATTGTTATTTTAATTTACAAAAAATGCTTTTAATAATTATTTAGACACTACGATATATATGTGTGTATATATATATATATATATATATATATGTGTGTATATATATATATA
>JBBPBX010021153.1:0-25552 GCA_038048925.1 Garcialebias charrua | reverse complement strand
TATATATATATATATATATGATGCATACTTTATACACAATATACATTTTATAATAGCGCGAACATGCAACTCTGATAGCATGATGCTAATCATTAGCGTGATGCTATCATTAACTTAATCTTAGCCTAAAGCCGAAGAATAAAATCGTGATCAGATTTAAATCTTATACTAAGTAAAATAAATATACATACCAAACACAGCATTCAATTACGCTTTATAATAAGATGCGGATAATAAGCCGTCGCATCCTCATGTATGGTCCATGTGAGTCGTTCGTTCGACAATCTCGTAAGAGAAACGTTCAACTTCCGGTAAGTGCCGGGTGTGGGTCGGCCTTAGTCTTCCCCTTTACTAAAAAACGAACGTTCCGCCTAGCCCCCAATCGGTGGTTCAGTGAACTGCAGAAGAATGTGGGGGCAGTTTATTGTTCGGCACGCACAGCACATCAAACCAGAGCTAACCGGTTTCACTTACTTAAAAACAGCTTAGTCACATTTAATCACGCTGGGAATCGGTACCATAATTTGTTAAAAGTAATAAGTCTCACTATTTCCTAAGTCAAAAAATACTGAGATACTGTATGAATTTATATTTTTAGTGAATATAAAATTAATTATTTTAAAGTAGATTATACTACATTATTATTACAGTATTATTAATTATCGTTGTTGTATCAGTACAGTAAAAGGAAAATTGTAAAAAATAAAATACTAGTAGAAATCATCTTATTTTTATTTATCGTAAAATGGGCACAAGCACAGATTTTGTTAGAGCTGAATGGAAATCAAAGGCTAAACCGGGGCGCCACTGTTCAGCAAACTGTCACATTTTTAAAATAATGACCAAAAACTAGAATAAGAAACAAAAACAACAGCTTATACTAAATAGATAACACATACAGTATACTAAACTACAGTTTGTTTGGGGTTGTAAACAAATGGGGGGAAAAAATGAATATTTATGAATTCATTTACTTTTGCATGCCCATTTTTATGTGTATTTTCAGGGGGCAGGTCTGATAGTTGGGGGTGGGATGAAGCCTCTGATACCACTACCCTCACACACCCCCACCCAACATACACACACTACAGACATGTGAATTCACACACCCATTCCCGCCTCTTGCATGTGCCCTCCTCCCCTAAGCCCCTTCTGTATCGGCTGCTCTCCTGTCCTCTATTTTCTTCTTGATGACAAAATGAATTTGCATATTTTTCCCAGAGAGTGCTCATTAGAATGCATAAACATGAGCCGGCTATAGCTTTCTGCCATGGCATCTCCTGATGCAAAATGAGGCACAGACAGGCAGCATCACACAGGCAGACATGTGGCCTGGGCCTGGGCTGTGATTGGCATTAGGAATCACTTCATCCTGCTCATTCTTAAATCAAGGATAGGAATAAACTCTGGGCCAGCCATGTTTCTTTGTTTCTATATTGGCTATTTGGAAACAGAACACATATATAGGGAAATATTTGATTATAGTCATGCACAAATCAAAGTAGGGGTTTTCTGAATGGATAAATAGTGAATAAAATAACACTTTACATTTTCAATATTATAACACCCACCCCCTACTAGTTTGTTCAAGAGTACAATAAGGATTCTAAACTTAAATTACAACATTTTGTGCAAAATAGGCAAGTTGTCTTAGGAAAGGCATGTTGTGCCAGAAACTGCAGACAATTCAACCAGTCTGGACAATTTACTTAAAAACTTCTCTGAACCTCTAAAAGTTTGTATTAGTGCTGGTGCTGGTCACAGAAAACAGCATTTGTAGACGTAATGTTAACCTAAATATCTGCACAAAATTCAGTCATGTATGACCCAGATGTGCATACATAAATAGGAAATGTGAAGTTACATATCAAGAAATAAGTTGACAACCTACAGTGGTGTGAGTTCTTATTCTTTGTCTAATGGTGGTGCTAGATGTCAGGTCATAAGGTCACAACAAGGTGCTTTATTCTCCCTAAAAATATGCATTCATCTTTAATGTACAAACTTCTGATCAGCTCATATTTAACAGTTTTTTAAAGAGGGCACCTCGTGTTTGTATGGTACAATTTCAAAGTACAGCAATAAGTTAAGATTATTAAACGGTCTTATTGTTCCTGTTGCTAAAAGTCAAACCTCCGAGCACTTTACCTCTTTATTTCAGTTGCACAAAGGTACACAGCACATTGTGTGCATAAGTTGTCACAACATCTGTTGATCAAAAGTAAAAACAAATATGCAAATTTATGATCCTTCAGCACCTTTTCATTATATGAGCAGCAGCAGCATGATTTGCAGATATGGAGGTTGTAAGTCACATAAACAATAAAATGTGAAATTATGTTTAAAAATGTTTTGTTTGATATTCAATCTGCATGGGAGCTTGTAATTATTTACGCTAAAACAAATTATCAGAAAAGAATAAATAAATCTGGACTAGCGTACAATATTGTGACAAAAAAATACTTGAAAAATCTAATAGATCTTATAATAAGGTTAATCTTCTTTTGCCCTTGTTGAACATTTATAATTTATGTTGAACATGTGGAATGTAAAGGTTAACTTAGCAGAAGCGACGTGGTCGTCCTCCAACCTTAAAATCAGTGATATGATCACAGACCTTTTTCATTCATTCATTCAACCTTTATTTATACAGGCTAGCCTCGTTGAGTCACGGGGACTCATTTACAAGAGGGACCTGTCTCACTCACACCAAACAACCATCCACTCTCACACTCACACCTAGGGTCAATTTAGAGTCACCAATCAGCCTAACAAGCATGTTTTTTGGTCTGTGGGAGGAAACCGGAGTACCCGGAGGAAACCCACGCATGCACGGGGAGAACATGCAAACTCCACCCAGAAAGGCCCCGGACCGGGATTTGAACCGGCAACCTTCTCGCTGAGAGGCAGCAGCTCTACCAGTTGTGCCACCGTGCTGCCCATACCTATTTACATGCATCCATGAACAAACTTAACACACATCTCCAAATCGCTGCATACATAGTCAAATGATCCACCCTCATGTAGCAGAGATGGAGGATGACTCGCTGTGGTGACCCCTGCAGAGGGAAAAGTCGAAAGAAGAAGAGGTTCTGCAAAGTGCTTTACAGTGTTTCTCACTCACCCATTCAACACCCAGTCTCTCATACACTCTTTTTGAGAACTTCCATATGGGCAGTGAGGGGGTTCAGCGTTTTGCTCAGGGACACCAGCACACTGTTGTTGCTGGGGATTGAACCTCTGACTCTTAAACTGGAGGGCAATCCTCAACTCAGTTTACTCATATGTATAATTGGAGACAAAACAAACTGTACAAGTAGCTGCAGCTACTTGTACACACAGTGAACTGCTCGGCAGAAGCATAAACGAGCCCATCAGGTGCTATTTAAGTGACGTTATTTTATAAACTGATGCAGAAGACCGTTGCTCTGAGTCTTTAAAACAGTTGATGGAAGCACATATGAAGACACATAAGAAAAAATATAATATGCTAATACGTTCAGCTAGGCTACAGTGACAGATTTTCTCCCAATTCCAATTAAAAACTGCATTCCTGAACAGTCACTTTATAGTCCCTGTCACAGGGCCGGCCCAAGGCATAAGCATATAGGTAAGCGGCTGCTTAGGGCCCCGGGGTCACTAAGTGCAATATAATATTTTTTTTGTAATGATTTCTATATTATTCTATTTAATATTTTAGGTTCAGCCTTTGCAAATTGTTGCATACATTTACATAGTTTTAAGAACGAATTATTCAACTTTAAGCTTCTTTATTTAAACCATTTTACGCGGTTTCATTGTTCATTTACGTTATTTAAGTACCGTATTTCCTTGACGTTTTTGTTTTCTTTTGTCTGATTTTGCGTAATTTATTTTTATGCATCCAAGTTATTTTATCTGTTTGTTGTTGATCTTGCTCTACAAATTATTTGAGCATTGCTGTTGCAGTTCTTTGGAACCAAAGATAATAAACCAGATGACATTTTTGCTGTAAAATACATCACATACTGGTGTTTTTGTTTTTCTTCTTCTTTTTTCCCCTTTTGTTACTTTTAGTGCCACTATTCACATAGGATCATGTAAACAGGGCTATCAGAGTTGAGTTTAGCGAAAATAGAGGACCCCAAGCCAAATTTCGCTTAGGGCCCCATGGAGGCTTGGGCCGGCCCTGCACCCATTCAACACACACCCAGTCTCTCATATATTTTACGCTCTTTTCGAGAACTTATGGGCAGTGAGGGGGTTCAGCGTTTTGCCCAGGGACACCAGCACATTGTTGCTGGGGATTGAACCTTCGACTCTTAAACTGGAGGGCAATCCTCCACTCAGTTTACCATACTCATCTACTGTATAATTGGAGACAAAATGCTGCCTTCACAAACTGTGCAGCTACTTGTACACACAGTGAACTGCTCGGCAGAACCATAAACGAGAGCCCATCAGGTGCTATTTAAGTGACGTTATTTTTACAAACTGATGCAGAAGACCTTTGCTCTGAGTCTTTAAAACAGTTCATGAAAGCACATATAAGACACATAAGGAAAAATATACTGTATGCTAATCCTGATTGAGAATTATCAGATTTGATACCTGGATTATTGAGCATGGACTTTCTTGTCTTAATATGCTAATAAGTTCAGCTAGGCTACAGTGACAGATTTTCTCCCAATTCCTGAACAGTCACTTTATAGTCCCTGTCATAGGTAAAAATCATATTTTCAATAAAATATTAACAATATGGAATATTAAGTATGTTTAATCTAACCTGAATGCTGAATAATTGGTTAAAAAAGTAGCAAAAGCTCAAAAAAATAACTGCCTATTTTTTATCAGAGTGCATGAAAATACTGTTTTGCACAGCCACTCTCCTGCATGTCTATAATAACAGGTAAAAATGAAAATCGTGGATTGTGCATTTACAATGGAAACAGGCCAAAACTCCTGTTCAGATGTCCGAAGAGTCAAAATCCTTTAAAAACAGTCTTTCTACCCCACAACTGTCGCGTTCAGGTGGAGCAATCCACCCTCGGGTCGTTTCCGTGTGAACGCGTCACGTTGCTCAAACGCATAATTTGCTAATAAAGTCGCGCGTGCTGATAAGAACACACACTGTAGTCGGTCGTGGACATGGGGTACAAGCTGTCGAAGACGGTGGCAGGACGTTCAACATCCTCCCCCGCTCACTGACGACACGCGCTGCACGTCGTCTCATTCATTTAACTTGCCTGCTACTGTACACTGTGTTCAACGTAGTGGATTCAACACTATGGCAGATAGACTACTACTAGCAGCTCCAGCGTGCTCGAGCACAAATGTTTTTGTATCCACGCGCCCCGAAAAACTTCCGTGACGTTTCACAAAAGCCAGCCAATGGGCTCTCGTCTTCTATTAGGACAATGGAAAGCCTCTGACCAATCAGAGCGAGGGCAGCCCGGGCGCTGACCAATGGCGTGCGAGCTCCACCGAGAGTAATGTTGAGCGAGCTGAAGACTGAAGACACTGCGTATTGACTGGGCTCTCTCATACACAGCCATTGCAGAGCATTGAGATTCAGCTGTAGTCAATCGGTGAGTATCACACACGAACATTTTTAAGTGTTTATAACGTCGAGAATCACGGTAACAACTCGAAATATCTTCGTCACGCGTTTGTCAGGGTCGAATATGAAACAAATAAGTGCTCGTTATTAATTTTATTGTTGTGACAGGTTCATAAAAAGGGGTGTAAAAAAAAAACCGGTCACATCACTCTCTGCCTCAGTACTGTACATACAAAAAAAAAGGAAGAAATAAAAATGAACCCCGACGAAATTCGACGAAAACTGCGCATTTCGTTAAATACGATTAATTTTATATATTACAGTCGTCTTATCGGGACGAGCTGGGAGTTGAAACAATTTGGCGTTATCGCGTAAAAAAAACGAGGAAAAATGTCCCAACACGGTGAACGACAATGGTAAGAGAGGGGCTCACCGTTAGCTGTAGCCGTTGCAGTGCATTGCGAAGCTGAACCCGCCTGTCATGCGAGCACTGGCCCCAAGAGTGAGGAGCTTTAAACAAATACAAAAAAAAAAAAAATCACAAACCGAAGAAAAAGATAGACCGTCTCGAAACACGTACACTCTGTGAATATCTCGGTGAAACTCGCCCCACGAGACAGTTAAAAAAATCACCTCACGATCTTGCGCTTTTACTGTTAATGGCTGACTGTATTCGCATAGGAAACAAGGCAGCGCGAGGCGCAGTTGGCTTCCAACTTTTTCCAGCCGGCTTTTCTCGGAAATTAAACCGGCAACTATAAAATGTGACGACGGCAAATTAAAGCTCTGTCTTTCGTGATTCCAACGCCGCCGCGGAGGGATTTTTCCGACATGTTTAAAGGGTTCAAATCGGGCTCGGAAGCGAGGCGGTCGCTCTGCCCTCTGTTGCAATGGCTGTGCGCTGACACAAAGAGAAGGAGCCATATTCTCCATGTTAGTGGATGAAGACGAGCGGCCATTAGGCGGCTCATAGAAACTGTCTGCTCATAGACTCAGCACAGACCCAATGTATTACTATACGAGGCGGCCAGTGCAATGGGAATCAATCGGGGGGAATATTTTTGCCATTTCGCCGGCTTTCAGGACGTGTTTGCTGCGTGGCAAAGCGAGCAGGGAGGCGCGAGGAGACATTTGAGGGAGACTTTCTTTCATGAAGAAGGCATTCTCACAAAATGGAAGAAGAAATATTACCGTCGTTGTTGACCTCCTTTTCAACGAGAAGCCTATGCGCCATTATTACTACTGCTTTGCCTGGGACTCAGCAGCGTTTCTTATGGGGATTTAAACCGGTTTTTAGCGCGTTTAGAGAGTTTTATTTGCAAGATATGAATGGAAAACAAAGACCTGCGTGCAGGGAGGACTGTTTGCACGCGCTGCGTTGCACTTTTAACTGTTTTATCCACAATAAAATGACTTTTTGATGAACATTTCTGTGTTTTTGTGTCGAATTTGTTTCTTCATTAAACAATAAAAAAAAAACATTTGTGTGCTTTTATTTGGTTTGTTTTGCTTTGACAGGTTAAGTTGACATTTATTTTTTATTTTTTTTACAAAAACCACAGTTTTGAAGTATAATGTATGGGGGAGTGGGAGGGTGAAGTTTGGGAAAACTTATGCTGGGAGTTATATAGACCATGAAGTGGCAGCGATAAAAGCACATTTTTACAAGTTTTTCTTTGTTTATGTGATTTGATGATGTTAGGCAGTTTTAGGTTACTATAATGAGAGCAGTACATGGACCATTGGGTTTTATGGAAGGGCCGCAATACAGGTTGCATCCATAAATAAAGCCATTTTCATGGCATCAGATTTATGTTGGCAGTTTTTTTTTTTTTTTTGTGGCTAAACTTAGTTTTGACATCAGGAAGGATGGGTGACCACAACAGTGCTACCAAATACTGTAACAGTAAATAAGGCAAGAGCATTTTCGCAATATTCATATTTATGACTTAAAAAAATATTTTCAGAGATCTAAAAAAAAAAAAGCTAAGTCTGGTCCTCTGGACATTAAAAACAAATGATTATTTTTTATTTTATTAATTTTTATTTATTTATTTTGAATGTCCAGAGGACCAGACTTAGCTTTTTTTAAATTTTCTACCTGGATTATTGAGCATGCATCAGGATATTTTCAGAGATCTTTTATTAGTCTAGTTAAAATTGGAACATAGTAGATAGATAGATAGATACGTTATTAATCCTAGGGGTGAAATTTGAGGCGTCCAATGGCATTTAAGATAAGATGGAACTTTTCTTGATCTCGCAGGAAATTGTTGTGCCAGAGTTTCAGTACAAAGGCTCATGCACAAGAATCACAAGATATAAAAAATAACAGTTTAGTTCTAAACATTTCTAATGTTTAGAATCTTTAAAATGTCTAATTATACTGAAAAAAGACGTGAAATAATAAATAAATAAAAGAAGAATATACAAATTTGGAAAAAGACTATGTAAAAAAAATAAGTCCACACAATCTATATTTAAAGTGTATATATAATTTTATTTATTTTTATTATTTTTAGATACTGCCATCAAGATGGGAAAGGATCCAACTAAGCCGAGGGGGAAGATGTCCTCCTATGCATATTTTGTTCAGACCTGCCGGGAAGAACACAAGAAGAAACACCCTGAAGCTTCGGTGAACTTTGCCGAGTTCTCCAAGAAGTGCTCCGAGCGATGGAAGGTAGTGTGACACCCATGTCCTTTAAATGTGTTTGTTGAGACGGGTCAGACGCAGGAAGTGGTCAGCTAACAGTTCTTACAGTAGGATTGTGGAGCTTGTGTACAAAGGGTGTGGTTTACCTCTGCTTTCAGACCATGTCTGCCAAGGAAAAGGGCAAATTTGAGGACCTGGCCAGGCAGGACAAGGCGCGTTACGAGAAGGAGATGATGAGCTATGTTCCAGCCAGAGGAGGAGGAGGAGGAGGAGGCGGCAAGAAGAAGAAGTACAAGGACCCCAATGCCCCCAAGAGACCCCCGTAAGCACCACAGGTTGAAGCGTTCTGACACCCCCATACGGTTCTTTAATGATCGTCTTGTCTCTAAATCTGGATCCACTTTTTTTCCAGATCTGCTTTCTTCATCTTTTGCTCGGAGTTCCGCCCCAAGGTGAAAGGCGAGAGCCCCGGTCTGACAATCGGAGACATCGCCAAGAAGCTGGGCGAGATGTGGAACACCACCGCTTCAGAGGACAAGCAGCCCTACGAAAAGAAGGCGGCCAAGCTGAAGGAGAAGTACGAGAAGGTAAAGCGACCGCTTTAGACACGCCGGTCGAGGGGGGGAAACTTTCCGACGGCGCCGGTTCAACGGCTTCTCGTTTTGTCCGTCGCAGGACGTCGCAGCTTACCGCGCCAAGGGCAAAACCGGAGGCGCGGCCCCAGCGAAGGCCCCCGCCAAGGTGGAGAAGAAGGAAGACGATGACGACGATGACGAAGACGAGGAGGAAGAGGAGGAAGAAGACGACGAGGATGATGATGAGTAGATGGTGAGGGACGTAGAGGTCATCTCCTTGTTTATAAAGCATTTAACCCCTTGTACACACTTCACTTACTGAAAGAAAATCCATTAGTATCTGAGGGGTGGAAGCAAAACCAACAAGAAAAGAATGCCAACATTAAGGCTGTGTATATCAGTTGTTTTTATGCTGTACAGTTTTTTTCTTTCCTTTTTGTATAGTTAACACTACACAAGTATTGTGTCTGTATCTTTCTGCCAGTCTTATTTCTTTTCCCCCCAGTGGTAGTTTTAGACCACTATCCTGCCTGGTACAGTATAAAGGGGTGGGCTTACAGTATTTCCCTTAGCTAGCAGTGCACAGCACATAAAAGCGTTCTAAGTTAGATCTGAGTGTATCTTTTCTTTATCTTTACCTGTGTGTTTTTATTTCCGATGACATGTTATCAGATTTGACGTATCGCACTCGTTTTACTGATCTTTATGTACCACTGTAATCTTGGACGAAGAAAACTTGGCAAAACAAACAAACAAAAAAAGAAACGTCTTGTTAATTGTTTAAATTTAAATTGCTTCTGATGTCAATAAACTTTTTTTTTTAATAAAACAAGCTTTGCGTTTGAAGTCTTGTCGCGTGTTGCTTTTTTAGGCTGTTTAAAAAAAAGTAAACTAATTTAGATGGGGAAACGGCAGCTCTATGAGATTATTATGAAACTATTTTACAAGCATTAACTTTTATCGTCAACTATTTAGTTAAATAAAACGGCTCGATGCTTTAAAGCGGCTTACAACTCGAAGCATGACTCATCACTACAACTGTCCGTGTCCTGTGTCACTGCTCAGAAACCATTTGCTGTAGTGACGCCCCCACCATCGCCATTGTGGAAACACAGAAAGTTGTTGCCGCATGCCAACATGCATCACCACCATCCTGTTTTATTTAGATGCAGCTTCATCTCATGCACTCCAGGTCCCATCCAGGGTATAAAAAAAAAAAGCCATTTATATAAGAAGGATTACCGGTATGTGCTTTAAAACCCCAGTGACATAAGAATATGACACATCTGTGCAACCTAAACGCAAAGCAGCACGCGTATTGTCAACAACTCAACCTCCACGGGAGAGAGCACATGGGTGTGGGGGTGTTTAAACTTTCCGGTTGAGCAGATATTTACAGACAGAGCTGCAAAGACTATATTTGACCTTTGTGGTAAGTGCAAGGACGTGTCCTCTGCTGTATCTTCAGCGTCTGAACTGAGATCAGCCTCGTCTCATTGACAGAAGCAGCTGCTGACCTCTGCACTGCTTCGATAAAGGCCCCCGTGTGACTCTGAAGCTACTGTCATCGCTGGTATCAGTTCCTCACTCTGGTTGGAGTGGCCAAAGAGCAGCTCAGGTCCAGAGTGTTTACACTCACCTGCTCCGAACAGGCCTCAAAAATACATATGCAGCAGCTGATGGTGATGACGAGTGGCAATATAACACTGAAACAGTTGTGGTGACTGCTGCCTGGATTCAGCTGTTGAGTTGCTGTGAGGGACTTTTCAGTAAGAGCACGCACAAGGAAGGGGGGAAGCTCCTACCATGTTGGGCCCTTTAATCCCAGAAAGTCCTCCACTGAGTTTAAAAAGTGGTCTCAGAGCGACATCTAGTGGTTAAACTTTGGAACGGCTCACTTCTGAACAGGACAGTTGCAGTAAAAACATGTTTTAACAAAAAAATGTTCGACATTGAGCCAAACTACAAGTGAAATATGCATTTTAATTTTATAATATGTATCCCGGAAGATGGTTCAAAGGAGAACATGTATATTTTTGTAGATTCAAGTTCTATGTGGATTTTATGAGTCATGAGTGCAGCTCACTAAATAGGCAGGGATGTTTTTCTCACACATCTTTGCCATTTTGTTTTTTGTACACTTAATCCATCAATCCATCCATCCATCTTCTTCCGCTTATCCGGGGTCGGGTCGCGGGGGTAGCAGCCTAAGTAGGGAGGCCCAGACTTCCCTCTCCCCAGCCACTTGGAGCAGCTCCTCTGGGGGAATCCCAAGGCGTTCCCAGGCCAGCCGAGAAACATAGTCCCTCCAGCGTGTCCTGGGTCTTCCTCTGGGTCTCCTCCCGGTGGGACATGCCCGGAACACCTCACCAGGGAGGCGTCCAGGAGGCATCCTAACCAGATGCCCGAGCCACCTCAACTGGCTCCTCTCGATGTGGAGAAGCAGCGGCTCTACTCCGAGTCCCTCCCGGATGACTGAGCTTCTCACCCTATCTCTAAGGGAGAGTCCAGCCACCCTGCGGAGAAAACTCATTTCAGCCGCTTGTATCCGAGATCTTGTTCTTTCGGTCATAACCCAAAGCTCATGACCATAGATGAGGGTGGGAACGTAGATCGATCGGTAAATTGAGAGCTTTGCCTTTTGACTCAGCTCTCTCTTCACCACGACAGACCGGTACAGCGCCCGCTTCACTGCGGACGCTGCACCTATCCGCCTATCGATCTCACGCTCCAGTTTTCCCTCATTCGTGAACAAGATCCCGAGATACTTAAACTCCTCCACTTGGGGCAGGACCTCCTCCCCGACCCGGAGAGGGCATGCTACCCTTTTCCGGCTCAAGACCATGGCCTCGGATTTGGAGGAACTGATCCTCATCCCGGCCGCATCACACTCGGCTGCAAACCGCTCCAGTGAAAGTTGTAAATCACGAACTGATGAAGCCAATAGGACCACATCATCTGCAAAAAACAGAGAAGCGATTCTAAGGCCACCAAAACGGATCCTCTCAACACCTTGGCTGCGCCTAGAAATTCTGTCCATAAAAGTTATGAACAGAATCGGTGACAAAGGGCAACCTTGGCGGAGTCCAACTCTCACCGGAAACGAGCCTGACTTACTGCCGGCAATGCGGACCAAGCTCTGACACCGGTCGTACAGGGACCTAACAGCCCATATCAATGGGCCTGGTACCCCATACTCCCGGAGTACCCCCCACAGAACCCCCCGAGGGACGCGGTCGAATGCCTTTTCCAAGTCCACAAAGCACATGTAAACTGGTTGGGCAAACTCCCACGCACCCTCCAGGACCCTGTTGAGGGTCTGGACATTTAATGTAAAATTAAAATAATTTTGAATTTGGTAAAGACCACATCTATTTTATTATGACCAAAACCCTCAACCTAAAAGAGACCAAACTTTCTCCTTCTCAGACTGTTTGTGTAAAATTACATCTGATATACAAAAGAAAGTTATCACTTGAGATCATAAACTGAATGAACCCTTTCATCTGTTCAGTCCTGTAGAGTCTCTCTTGTACCAGATAGCATCAAATAACATCTCATGTGTCCATCAATGTTCAGTCAGGTCATCTGGATAGTTCCCTTTTTTTGTTGAGAGATGTTTTAACCTCCATCCGAAAGGCTTCATTAATCTGAGGAGTCACATACAAACTGTTTCCCCCACCAAGCAGTACACTCCTACAGTGGACCAACCAGCTTGCTGGTGATGAGATGGTTTCTGGGAGTTGTCCTCTCACCCGTCGACTCCTCCCAGGCAACCACAGCCAAAGTGGTTCAAAACATCAAAGTTCATGCTCAATAATCCAGGTAAAGAAGTCCCAACAATGTTCAATCAGGTCATCTGGACAATTCCTTTTTTGTAAAACTGTCCAGATGACCTGACTGAACATTGTTGGATTACTTTAGCTGGATTGTTGAGCATGAACATTGATGATACATCTCATGTGCCTTATGCCACAAACACATAAACTAACGCCAGTTCACATTACAAAGCAGCTCAGGAACACCAAACGGGCCCTTTAAATCACACTTCATCAATAACGTTTGGTAAAAATGGGGATAGTGACACGGTCTGCAAAACAGCAATGTCCTCAAGAGCTGTCAGTTCCTGGTGTCCAGGGTCCAATTCCACAGACCAAAAACATGTTAGGCTGACAGGTAACTCTAAATTGTTCCTAGGTGTGAGTGAGAGACTGAATGGTTGTTTGTCTCGTTTTTCTCTCTGTTCCTGTGATGGACTGGAGACCTCTTGGATCAGTTTGGGCCCCTCATTTAATGTGGGGTCTACTCCCCCCTGTCGCGCCCCCCTCCGGTGGCAGGCCCCCCTGCCAAAGAGAGCATTGGTGGCTCTCAGCATCTGGGCTGGGTGATCGGGTGTGTGCCGGCCCGCCCTGGTGGCTGCCTGCCGGGGCCTGGGTGCCCTGGCTCTGTCAGGCCTCTTTGTTTTCTTTTTTGTCTTTTCATCCCAGTGTCCATTACATCTTCCAAAGCAAATTCAAATAAAGTTTTATTTATACATCAAGTGGAGCATTAAGGCCAGCCATAATGCTCTTCTTGTGAAAGTAAATCTGTTGGGTATCACCTCGACACTAGACCAGGGGTCTGCAACCTTTATGATAAAAAGAGAGATTTTACGCCTTCGTTCACTAAATTAAAAGTGATCAGAGCCGCAACAACCTGCTGTGATTATCAACTGGTGGCTCGTGGGCCACTTTAGGTTTGTTGGAGGGGGCTTTTGTGGCCATTAGGGGTAACATTATAAAGCTAAAAAATATCTAATAATATAGATTTTTACAATTTAAGATAAATGAAATAACCCGATTCTTGTAAGGGGGTGGGGGTTAATTAATAAAAACTATGAATTATGCAGACCTATGTATTTTTTATTGTGGAAAAATCAAGTATAGAAATAAAGCATAAAGTTAAAGTGAGTATGGTTTACTCTTTGTACATGTTCCAGTATTCACATATTTGCAGAAGAAATGACAGGAAAACTGCTAAAACATCCTTTTTTGTCATTTGAATAACAATAAAATTCAGTTTGATGTCAGTTTTGGTCAAAGCTTGAACGAGCCGCTGCAGAGGAACTAAAGAGCCGCATGTGGCTCCAGAGCCGCAGGTTGCAGACTCCTGCACTAGCAATAATTCTGAGTGTCACAATGTTGAACAGGACAAGAAATAAAAACAAAACATCCATCCATCCATCCATCCATTTTCTTCCGCTTATCCGGGGTCGGGTCGCGGGGGTAGCAGCCTAAGTAGGGAGGCCCAGACTTCCCTCTCCCCAGCCACTTGGAGCAGCTCCTCTGGGGGAATCCCAAGGCGTTCCCAGGCCAGCCGAGAAACATAGTCCCTCCAGCGTGTCCTGGGTCTTCCTCTGGGTCTCCTCCCGGTGGGACATGCCCGGAACACCTCACCAGGGAGGCGTCCAGGAGGCATCCTAACCAGATGCCCGAGCCACCTCAACTGGCTCCTCTCGATGTGGAGAAGCAGCGGCTCTACTCCGAGTCCCTCCCGGATGACTGAGCTTCTCACCCTATCTCTAAGGGAGAGTCCAGACACCCTGCGGAGAAAACTCATTTCAGCCGCTTGTATCCGAGATCTTGTTCTTTCGGTCACAACCCAAAGCTCATGACCATAGATGAGGGTGGGAACGTAGATCGATCGGTAAATTGAGAGCTTTGCCTTTTGACTCAGCTCTCTCTTCACCACGACAGACCGGTACAGCGCCCGCTTCACTGCGGACGCTGCACCTATCCGCCTATCGATCTCACGCTCCAGTTTTCCCTCATTCGTGAACAAGATCCCGAGATACTTAAACTCCTCCACTTGGGTCAGGACCTCCTCCCCGACCCGGAGAGGGCATGCTACCCTTTTCCGGCTCAAGACCATGGCCTCGGATTTGGAGGAACTGATCCTCATCCCGGCCGCATCACATTCAGCTGCAAACCGCTCCAGCGAAAGCTGTAGATCACGAGCTGATGAAGCCAATAGGACCACATCATCTGCAAAAAACAGAGAAGCGATTCTAAGGCCACCAAAACGGATCCTCTCAACACCTTGGCTGCGCCTAGAAATTCTGTCCATAAAAGTTATGAACAGAATCGGTGACAAAGGGCAACCTTGGCGGAGTCCAACTCTCACCGGAAACGAGCCTGACTTACTGCCGGCAATGCGGACCAAGCTCTGACACCGGTCGTACAGGGACCTAACAGCCCTTATCAAAGGGCCTGGTACCCCATACTCCCGGAGTACCCCCCACAGAACCCCCCGAGGGACGCGGTCGAATGCCTTCTCCAAGTCCACAAAGCACATGTAAACTGGTTGGGCAAACTCCCACGCACCCTCCAGGACCCTGTTGAGGGTGTAGAGCTGGTCCAGTGTTCCACGACCAGGACGAAAACCACACTGCTCCTCCTGAATCCGAGGTTCGACTATCCGACGGACCCTCCTCTCCAGAACCCCTGAATAGACCTTACCAGGGAGGCTTAAGAGTGTGATCCCCTATAGTTGGAACACACCCTACGGTCCCCCTTTTTGAATAGGGGAACCACCACCCCAGTCTGCCAATCCAAGGGAACTGCCCCCGATGTCCACGCGATATTGCAGAGTCGCGTAAGCCAACACAACCCCACAACATCCAGAGCCCTAAGGAACTCAGGGCGAATCTCATCCACCCCCGGAGCCTTGCCACCGCGGAGCTTTTTAACCACCTCGGCGACCTCAGCACCAGAGATTGGAGAGCCCGATCCAAAGTCCCCAGGCTCCGCTTCCTCAGTGGAAGACGTGCCAGTAGGATTGAGGAGGTCTTCGAAGTATTCCGCCCACCGACTCACAACATCCCGAGTTGAGGTCAACAGCACGCCATCCCCACCATAAATGGTGTTGGTCGCGTACCGCTTTCCCCCCCTGAGACGCCGGATGGTGGACCAGAATCGCCTCGAAGCCGTACGGAAGTCATTCTCCATGGCCTCTCCGAACTCCTCCCACGCCCGAGTTTTTGCCTCAGCAACCACCCGAGCCGCATGCCGCTTGGACTGTCGGTACCTATCTGCTGCTTCCGGGGCAAACAAACAAACAAACAAAAAAAAAAATACTATTATTATTTTAAAAATAATTATTATAAAATGCCTTTTTGTGTCTCTTTTGGGACCGTTAGCTCATGTGGACAGTATATGAGTAGAAACTAGAACATTTCTAAAGAAAATGTAAATGAATCAGTGCAGCTGCTTAGTTAAACCAAGCTAGCAAAAAGGTTTATTAATACGTAAACTGTAAAAGGTACAAAACATTATGGGAGTTAAAAGAGTTTGTTTATAAAATGATTTGGAAAGTTTAGATGGCTTAAAAGCTCAAATAACTCAACTAAGCCCCAAATCCCAAATGAGTTGAAAAGGAGCACCGTGGATGAATTCCCGTCAACCTGGTGGCAGCGCTCGAGTACCTGACCACTGAGCATGACGCTAGTGGGAAACTCGGCTCGTGACAAAGGTAGGACAGGGATCACACCCCGGCACCTTCAGCTGACGAGGAGTTTACGGGCAGTCCTGCTGCCCAGGAGGACCGAGAGGTCCACCAGATCTGACAGCAAGCTGGATCTGGGTGCATGGATTAGTATCTGTGGCCAGATTCTTTGGATTCACTGCAGGAGATCTTTCCTGCCCACAGCCATCAGCATCTACAACAACTCATGAATGAAACCAGGATGATGAGATACAACAACACTTAATTTCCCTTTGGAATAATAAAGTATTTTTGAATTGAATTGAAAGTTAGTTACATCATCACCCTCTAAATTAAAATTACATTTCAAAATCACCCAAATTCATGAAACCTAACCTGCGATTGTGTAAAAACTTTAAAGCATGTCAAAATGTGACCTACATTATAAAATTTAAACAATTTGGAACCTGTTTAAATTTTACACAATGTTAATACCACTGATGCCCAAATATAGATATATAATATAATATAATATATGTTAAAAATGCAAAATCAATGTGTACATTTAAGAAAAAGGTCAAAAAGGACTTGCTCCAAAACTATATATGATGTAACTTAGTGTGTTTGTGTATTACACTTATGTTGTACTTATGATGTAGCTTAGTGCGTTTGTGTATTACAGTTAGAAAATTAAGTAGTTTTTCATTTGTGACGCAGTTTGTGTATTACAGTTAGAAAAACGAAGTAGAATTATTCATTTTTGTGATGTAGTTTGTGTATTACAGTTAGGAAAATTAAGTAGAATTATTCATTTTGTCAACATCTTGATGTTGTGCCATCTTGTAGTTTGTGTATTACAGTTAGAAAAATTAAGTAGAATTATTCATTTTATGATCTAGTTTGTGTATTAGTTAGGAAAATTAAATAAAAAAAAAAAAAGAAAAAGTAAGTAAAAAAATAAATAAAAAAAGTAAAAATAAAAATAAAATAAAAATTAAGTATGATGTAGTTTGTGTATTAGTTGGAAAAATTAAGTAGAATTATTCATTTTGTGATGTAGTTTGTGTATTACAGTTAGAAAAATCAAGTAGAATTATGGGTGATGTAGTTTGTGTATTACAGTTGGAAAAATTAAGTAGAATTTTTCATTTTGTGATCTAGTTTGTGTATTACAGTTAGGAAAATTAAGTAGAATTATTCATTTTGTGATGTAGTTTGTGTATTACAGTTAGAAAAATAAGTAGAATTATTCATTCTGTGATGTTGCTTGAAGGTTATCATTGGTTGAACAAACTGTGAAATAAGGGGCAGATATAATAAGATTTCATCTTCTTTCTGCTCCCTTCATTTTATCCTACTTGTATTCTTGTATCTGATGAAACTGTCTTGTATTGTTCTTTTAAAATGAATGAATAAACATCAAATCAAATCAAAAATCAAAATATAGAGCTCCAGAGATGCTGGGTTTTATTTTTGCTTCACTAACACTTTCTTGTACAGTGGTGGACAGTAATGGAGTACATTTACTTGAGTGCTGTATTTAAGTACATTTTCTGAGTATCTTTTCTTGAGTTTTTGGGAACTTGTGACTTATGACTCCACTACATAGGAAGCTTCTTGTTACTTGTTCCTTTTAGTTCAGCTTTGTAATACATTGTTGCTGTTTTTCTTTCCTGAAATGCAGTTGTCCAGTTGTTGATTCAGGTTTTATGTTAAATTAATCTGTGCAGAACATTCATTGTTTTGTAAGCTTCCATGTTAAGTATGGACATACTTTCAGTTATCAGTTGTTGCTGTCAACATATGCACTTGTACAGACAAACACAATGCCGTGTAAAGCTGAGGAAAAGGCTAAATGTGCATCATCTTTTAGAGATTTCCATGACTTTCCACAGACATGTAAAATGCAAGGAAGCTATTATTTGTGGTTTTATTAAGGCATGTGGTGGTAGAGTGGCTCTACATGTCAATACATCATCAGGTGAGTTCAGAGAGTTACAAAGTTCTGTAAAATCACTTAAAACAAAACAGCAATGTACTGATATTAGAAAATATATGTATTTTTAAATACTTGAGTATTTTTAAATGCATTTACTTTTGAATACTTAAGTATTTTCAAAAGTAAGGACTTCAGTACATTAACTTGAATAACCTTTTGAATGAGCAACTTTTACTTGTAGTAGTCGAGTACATTTGATCACCAGTATCAATACTTTTACTTAAGTACGGTACTAGAGTTGAGTACTTTGTCCACCACTGGTTGTTCATGAGAGCATTTTCTCAAGTTTGGCCGGTTTTGTCACCGTCATACAACGCACTGCTACCAAAACACCATTCCTGATCAAGCTGCATGTTTTGATGTAATTTTTGTGCGGCCTTTTCAAAACTATTGGGAGAAGTAGCAAATAAAAAGTAGAGAAAGAAACAGAAGAATAGTGAGGAGGAATAAAACACCAGGATAGTGGTTAGTGCACTTCAACACTTGCACAACTGCCCTCATCTCATATAATAATGTTGCACTTGCAACTCTACCAGAGCGTCAAAGGACAGTTCATTTTGTCAAGAAAGTACCATTTTACTGGATGGACACAAATACTGGATGTTTCAACACACTTTACACAATCAGAAATACATATTATTAAGCAAGTTATTCCATCGGTTTTAAAGGCTTGTTTTAAGAGGATTTGATCAGTTTTATTAATCACTTCTGGCTTTTTCATGAGTAGAAACGGAGATAATCTCACATTGAGAAATGACAGGAATGCAGCCATTTGGTCAAACCTTGAAAAAAAGATGTTACCGTATTCTCCGGCGTATAAGTCGCACCTTTTTGCCTACATTTGCCTACATTTCTAAGCCCTGCGACTTATAGGCCGGTGCGACTTATACGTCGATTTTTCCAACATTTTGGTCATAATGTGACTTTGGTCAAAAGCTCCAAAAATGGTGCAGTACCAGTTTCGGCCGCTATGGTTACTTGATGCAAATGTCATGATGCAAATGAGTCTCAGCTGCTGCCACGTCAAATTTGAGTCCCAACGTCTCGAAGATCAATTGAGTTGTGCTGGTTAATTTAGTTTAGATGTGGCGGTCATCTTGAACGAAACTGACTTCCAAAGTTAATCAGTCGAAGAGGCACACCAGAGATTATTTTCTGCAAGTTTTATGAAAACTAATAAAATACAAAGTAAAATAAAACCTGTGAGAAGTTTTTGTAGTGCTAAAAATGATGAAACCTTTAAGTTTCTTTAAGAAAGAGAGGAATAGTCTTTAAACATTTGCCTATAAAACATATGACACGAGGATTTAAACAAGTACAGTATCCAAACAGTTCAGGATGAATTTGCTGGGATGATCCTGACATTGTGGATCTTGTTGGAAACCTCCACTGGGTGATGCTGTTGCAAAAGAAACCCCCTCAACACTTCTCTGGTTTTCCTTCTCAATCAGCAGACAGCTGTGCACATTTGCTGATGCACCTTTAACAAACCGTTCCTCCCAGAAAAGATGAAGTTCAATAAAGATCAAGACCAGAGAGGTGTCAAAATCTTAAAAATGGAACAGAAAGACTTATCACAACTGTCGGTGGAAGACTTGAATGCTTCTTGCAGCAAACTCATCCAAAACACCCTTTAGCTGATGTGGATTTCAAGTAGATGTGGATTTGTCTTCAGGTTGGAGGAAGAAGGAGACCTCCTCTTCTTGCCTGAACAGGAGATTTGGGATTGTAGAGTGAAGCTGTGATTGGAGCTTCTCGTACAATAAAGCTCCCCCAAAATGACTTTTCTGCAAGCATCTTCAACCCAGCTCAGTTTAAACTGTTGGTCCCATTAAAACCAGCTGAACTATTTTTGAACTGCTTCCACCTCCAGTGAAACTCATCCTCTTCTGCTGTTCTTCACTCCTGTCGCCTCCATTTCAGTCAATTATACTAACTAAAAACTAGAGAAGTTGCATTTTCTGTGACTTGGCTGAAATTTGCTGAAACCAAATTGTTAAAGCTAAAGAAGAAAAAAAAAGTTAGCTCAAAAGCTAAAAGTAGCAAAAACCTAGCTAGAAGCTAAAAGTAGCAAAACACTAACCAAAAGCTAAAAGTAGAAAAACACTGGCTAAAAGCAAAAAAAATATCAGTTAAAAGTGGCAAAAGTCAGTCAGAGAATCTTTATTGTCATTCGCACCACATGTGGTACATGTGATGGAACAAGATTATGTACACAGGGTCCCAGTTACATCCAACAATAAAATGTAAAAGAAAAACAGTAATAACATCTAAGATATGACTAAGAAAAACATAAACTAAAAGGCACTAATATCACAGAAAACGTTACTCTAAACAGCAGCACGAACATGAGTTTGCATGAGCAGATGAACACGAATGAACACAGCAACATGAAACGGATCAGCAGCAACATAAAACAGAGTTTTGTCAGCAGCAACATGAAACAGATCAGCAGCAACATGATGTGATACAGGTAGTCCTCGACTTACGAGCGCTCTTACTTACGAGGTTCCGGACTTACGAGCTGGCGAACGAGCAGTAAATTTGTAAAGAACATACAAAAAATACAGCACTTTTATGTGTTTTTAGATGAAAGTGTGTTAGCTAACCGTTTGGAAACAAGTTTCTGAGCATGTTTATGAACTAGTATGAACATTTGTGATGAAAAACGAGTGTTCGTAGTAGCGCTAGCATAAATTTTCCGACTTACGACCGAAAATCCGGACTTACGAGAACACGTGTTTCGTGTTCCGACGTACGAGATTTCGTCTTACGAGATAGTCGTAGGAACGGAACTCGCTCATAAGTCGGGGACCACCTGTATTTCGCAGTGGTTATTCTGGTTAGATATTCATGAGTCTAACAGTCTCAGGGTAGAAGCTGTTCCTCAGTCTAGTGGTTCTGCACTTAATGCTCCTCAACCTCCTTCCTGAGGGGAGTGGGGCAAAAGGTGTGTGTGCTGGGTGAGTGGGGTCTTTCATGATGCAGGTGGCCCTCTTCCTGCATCTGGAGGTGTAAATGTCTGTGATGGTGGGGAGACTGACTCCAACAGACTTCTGTGCAGCCTTCACCACTCTCTGTAAAGCTTTTCTTTCTGCAGCTGTGCAGCCTCCATGCCACACGTTGATGCTGGAGCACAGGATGCTCTCCATTGCACACCTGTAGAAGGAGGTGAGGACTGAGCTTCTCAGACCAGCTCGTCTCAGCCGTTTGAGGAAGTAGAGTCTCTGATGACCTTTCTTGATCAGGCTGGTGAAGACTAGATGAAATTAGCTAAAAGGGTAGCTAAAAGAAGCAAGAGGTCAGCTAAAAGTAGCAAACAGCTAACTGGAAGCTAAAAGTAGCAAAACAACAAAACCATCCATCCATCCATCATCTTTACCCACTTCTTCCTTTTTGGGTCACGGGGGTCGCTGGTGCCCATAGCCAACCATCACTGTGTGAGAGTCGGGGTACACACTGGACAGGTCGCAAGTCTATCACAGAACATCAAAACCTAAAATTAGAAAAACACTAGCTAAGAGCAAAAAAATGTTTGTTAAAAGTTCCAAAAGTTAGCCAAAAGTAGAAAAACACTGGCTAAAAGTAGCAAAACTTAACTTAAAGCAACAACGATTAGCTAATAGTAGCAAAGGACCAGCTGAAATGAGCTACAGTGTAGCTAGCAAGAAGCCAACTAAAAGTAGCAAAAGGCTAGAAGCAAAACGCTTGCTGAAACTAGTAAAAATGTGACTAAAAGAAGCAAAAAGCAAAAAACAAAAGGCTAGCTCAAAGCAAACAGTAGAAGAATGTTTTCTAAAAAAGTATTAGAAAGCACAGAGCTAGTGGACTGAAGCTGATTTAAAAAAGGAACAACATTTAAAAGCAACTGAAGAGATATTAATAAACTTCTATGGGAAAATATTAGTAATTTTTGTAAAGTCTAAAAGTGAGGCGGCGCAGTTGGTAGAGCTGTTGCCTCTCAGAGAGAAGGTTGCCAGATTGAATCCCAGCCCCGGGTCTTCTTTGGGTGGAGTTTGCATGTTCTCTCCGTGAATGCTGGGTTTCCTCCAGGTACTCCAGTTTCCTCCCACAGACCAAAAACATGCATGTTAGGCTGATTGGTAACTCTAATTGTCCCTGCGTGAGTGAACGTTTGTCTCATGTGTCCCTCTGATGGACTGGAGACATGTCCAGGGTCCGACCTCTCACACAGTGACTGCTGTACCAGCGACCCACACGACCCGAAAAGGAAGAAGCGGGTAAAGATAATGGATGGTGATAGGTGTTTCTGTCATGAACCTTTAAATAAATAATTCACACAAGACAACAAGCGTGAGATTTTTGACTCTTTGCAAAGAGAGAAGTTCACTTGATTAGGTCAGAATGAACTCCAACTTCCTAAGATTTGAGTCCGTCTTTTATTCAAGCAAGTGACACAGATTCAATATCAGCGAGGTCAAACACAGTTTCATCACATCTTCTCAGGTGATGAACTGGAGCCGAACATTTTGTTTGTAATCTGTTCTGGGAAACCTAATTAGATATCGTGCAGCATGACAGGTTTTGATAATCAGCTTTGTGCACTTAGTAAAAAACAGGAATGAGGTCAGGTCAAAACCCTATGAAACTCAGAACACTTGAGGAACCAGTAAAGTAAAGTTTAAGATGTTAAAATATAAGGAATTTAAAGCATAAAGATTTTTAAATACCTCTAACAGATGGATGACTGAATGGATGGAAGTCTAAAAGTTAAAAAAAAAAAAAACTTTCACAGCAGCCATTTCCTGAATGAGCCGAACATTTTGACAAGCAAATGCCTAAAATAGCACAAAGTATGCATGAGCAGTTGGATTACGTCATTTGGGGGATTAAAAACAAGAAAACAGCAGTGTGAACAGTGAATCAGTCTCCATGCTGTCAGCACTTCTGCTTTGTGAGCCGCCTTCCTTCGTACCTCCACTGACAGTGCCCTCTTTTTTGTTGTTGTTTTCTTTTGGCGTCAGTCAGTTTTATATTCACAAAATGTTTCCATTGTTGGGTTTACTTCACATTGTAACTCTGTCGCAGATGAATCCATCAAGCTATTTTGATTCCTGTGGTTTCAGTTTTGTGTCAAGACAAAAGCGGCTCAGCTGAGATGATGGTAAACAGGACGAGCAGAGTTTGGATGCAGTGATTATAGCACTCTCTGTGTAAACATGGAGAAATAAAGACTGGGAATCAAATAAAAGTGGTTTATATACCACTCTGTTAGCCTTGCAGGATGAAATCAATCGGTTTTCCCATCTGTCGTCAGTTTGTGTTTTATCGAGTGGCCTCATGGTTCAGACAAACATATCAAGCTTGAAATTGAAATGTCAAAGCAGCTGGTGAGCCTAATTTAATTCTCAGAGAATGACAGAAAATGGCAGCAAGAGCGGGTAAGGAAGTAAATATTATACCTCATGTTTACACTAAATAATATCAAATATTCACCTCTTGACATCAAAAAATTACAGATTTGATTTCCAGTTATCAAATCCTAATCACAAAGACCGTACACAAAATATTCTTGAAAATAGTTATTTCTGCATAAACACAAATTCTTAAGTTACATGGGTTTGCTTTCCCACCACCTGCAGGAGGAGGCCCACGAGTGTGGTGAATTGAAACAGAGGCCATGGTGCTCTGACCATGGCTTACCAAAGCTGACTTTTGGGACATGGAATGCGACTTCCTGGCAAGGAAGAAGCCTGTGCATGTGTTGAGAGGTATCGACATAGTCAGGCTTACAACGCATCACATCTGGAGCCAATCTCCTTGAGAGGGGTCGGACGTTATTCCACCCTGGAGTTGCGCTTCATGAGAGGTACCACAGTGACAAAGCTCTGGGGGCGGACGAGATCCGCCCTGAGTTGCTCTGGATGGTGCCGGGCTGTCTTTGTTGATACACTTTTGGATGCAATGCCACTGGATTGGCAGATAGGCGTGGTGGTTCCCTTCTTCAAGTGGAGCCAGAGATTGTGTTATTGTTAAAGGAACATCACCCTTCTGCAACATTCATGCCGATATTAGATTATGGTGATGTGCTGTACATGAGTGCTTCATCAAAATACCTACAGTCCCTAGACTCCATTTACCACGGTGCCCTTCGGTTCATTACTGACTCCGGTTATCGCACTCATCACTGTGAGCTTTACGTCAAATCTGGCTGGTCATCCCTCAGCGCTCGCAGATACACTCACTGGATATCCTTCATCTTAGTCTCCCCAGTTAGATCTATTCAGTGGTAGCCTACTGGAGAAGAGAGTCAGATAGATGGTTGAACCAGGAGGAATCCTTCCTTTGCCCCTGCAAAATATAATGGATGAATGGACCTGTCCCTGTGGTTTTCCACATTTCTATTCTGATTAAAACAGACTTTCAATGCCTTTCCATCACAATAATCTTACCTTACACCATTTTAACCACTTCACAAACAGAAACTAGTCCTCTGCCTTTAAGTTTAATCTATTTTACTCATCAAAGCCATTTGATGTTCAGTTAACTTTTGGCATGCCTAATTTTCACCATATCAGATTATTATTTTAATATACATAAAAATCAACTGAATTTGTGATTATTTTTGGCATATCTGTGTGTACTAACGTAGTAATGCCACATGAGAAAAGAACTCACGTTCAGTTTACAATATTTTGGGGGTAAATAGAGACTGATTTTTCCTCTCTAAGGAGAGATGGTGCCCACACATGAGGTTATTTGCATAATAATGCACATTTTATGAGCTTAACTCATAACTGATCATTAACAATATATTTACAGCCCCATTTCCTCTACACAATACAATACGAAACCAAAGTTTGAAGCAGCTTTTTGTTTACCGGTAAGTTTAAATCGCTAATCATAAGCATTGATAAATGGCAAAAATGAAACCTGCTCAAAAAATGCTTAACCTCAGTGATTTTTTTGAGATACTAAGCTAAAATGTAGCTGAGATTAATTTACAACACACATGTGAGCGACACCTCTTATGATACCACGGAAAATTGCACATAAGATGACCTTGGATTGAATATCTTGCATGAAAGGTGCTGGTGACAGCCATTGTTTGTCTGATTTTGACAGGATCTGTGTGCGTTTGTGCCATTCTTGTATCTTCTCTCCTGCTGTCCTCTGTGTTTCTCCCACTCATAATCAGCTCCTGCCTCCGCCACCTGTTGTCCTTCCCCAGGTGTCTGTTCGTTAGCATCTGAAATTCTGACACAGAATCACAAGTTCAAGTGTGAACTGTGTCACAGAATAAACACAATAAAAACATGTATTATCTGCAGCATTGTTGTTTAAAAATGGCTCAACATTAC
>JBBPBX010021152.1:22854-42650 GCA_038048925.1 Garcialebias charrua | reverse complement strand
GGGGCGGCCGTGGCGTAGTGGTAAGGGCAGTCGTCTCCCGATCGGAAAGTTGGCGGTTCGACTCCCGGGACCCGCACCATGTGTCGTTGTGTCCTTGGGCAAGACACTTAACCCTGAGTTGCTCCCGGTAGGACTGGAAAGCACCTTGCATGGTAGTCTGCTGCCACCGGTTTATGAATGTGTGTAGCATTCAATATATGTGCAGCACTTTGAGATTTTCAGTAATGAAAAGTGCGTTATAAATTGAATTAATTATTATTATTATTATTATTAATCAGCATTTTTCATCTGGCATGGCCAAACTCCGTGGATCACGTTCCTACATTACATCTTGGATATGGGAAACAGAGAACAACCTCCCGCAGCAGAACAACATGCTCCTGGACAGTTGATAAGCTAGCAGCTAGCTAGTTCTACTAGGCCTCGCTGTTGAAGTTTCAACCTGCGACTTGCAAGGATATTCTTCCTTCAACCCCCCTGAAGAAATAACAGGTGAGTAAAATGTCATCAAACATGGAGCTGTATAAAAATGAACAGACCACTGCACTGTTAGCCTGTTATCATTTGAACTCTTTCTGGGTTGACATAATACAGTAGTTTCCACAAGACAAACTTTTTTTTTTAACATCATTTGAGGTCTGACAGCACTGCATCTGAAAACATTTCAGCCATTTCGCTGTTTCTGTAAGTTATTCACAGTTTTGTTGGGAACATCGGTGACATGCTGTCACAGAATTTTTTTTTAGCAATCATGTCATCAATGTGTATAAGCATACAGTTTAACTATACATAAGACTGTTTTGTTTATTGTCAAATATGAATGAATACTTTCTTTGTTTTACAGCAGCAACTGGGTTTGATGTCAAGTCAGAGGTGGAGAAAAGAGGAGCTAGTCTGAACCGGCCCCCCTTTCTGCATCCAGGGCACACTGAGGAAGAGGTATGTATTGTATAAGGAGTGTTGTGGCCTTTTGTAGCACTATACTGTATTCAAATACATGTTTATTACAGTAATTGATTACTTAAATAGTCCACACATCCCAAAACAGACATTGATTGTAGTACATTAAATTTAGAAATGAACGCACCAACCTTTAAATATAAAGCAACTGTACTCTAATTTGACTTTTAGTAAAGTGGAACTTTTGTTTATGATAGTTAAATTTTTTAACATGTTAATATACAAATGCTGTTTTAGTCACATTTTAGGATTTTGATGACTTAGCAACAGAACCCCATAAATATTAAACTGTCTAAAGTCTCCAAGTTGTCAGAGAAGGCATCATTAAAAAAAAGTTAGCAGGTTACTTTCTGTCCTGTAGGCTGCAGTCCTTTAACAAGTGAAATGACAAATACAAACACATCTTCTGGTATGTGTTGTTTCTGTTTGTGACTTATATAAATAATGTGTGTGTGCAACAATGGAATCTGTAATAATTGAATTAAAAATGAAGCCATTTCAGTAAAGCACCGTTTATTATCTTACCCCAAAAATCTGGTAGAAACATCTTGATAACGTGTAAACTTCAGCTGTATTTAATCAGTATCTTTAAACATCATATCAAAATGAGAAAATCTTCTGTTGTAATCATCTTGACGTGCAAAAAAAGCAGCATAATTTTTTTCTGTGTATGAACCATTCTTCACTGCACGACTGTTTGCGTGTTTTTGCCTCAATTAAATCTGATTCTGCTTGTGAGACATTTAAAGATGTTTTGAACTTCTGGCAGGACTCTCTGATGGTGTGGAGACTGGACAGGGGCCGCGGTCGTCAGCGTCATCTGCCGGAGAGTCTGGATCGAGAACTGCAGCCAGGGGCATAGCATACCTCAAAAGAAAAAAACATGAAGCTTTCAAATGTAGACCAAATAAAGGAATTAAAGAAACATACAGATAAGCGTTAGTGGTTTTTAATGTTTACTACTACACCTGCAATAGGTCAACAATGGCTCCACGCTCAAAATGTCCTTGTGAAGACCAGCAGTGATGGTAGGCTCATTCCAGTCATCAGGATGTCGTGGGTCAAAACGCAGGCTGTTCAGCGTTGTCCTGGAAAACTTTTCTACGCCGATTTCATGCCTTAAATGACACCAACATGAAAAATGTGGTTGATATCAAACACATATCAGCAAATCTGTAGAAGTGTTTTTTTAAATGTCCGAAAACTATTCCAGATCTTACAATTGTAGAAAACATTTAAAACCGTACATATGTGATTGCATTTATTTCTTATCTAGTGCCACTAGAAAACAACAATAATTAACGCAATACAATAAACTACAATTGTACAATGTTGAATAGTTTTTTGACTGGAATAAGACAAAATAAGTGATATTGTATTATTCCAGTTGTTGGTGAAGTTTGACTGAAAGTCACCTTTCTGGGTATTTGTGTTATAAGCGTAACGTGAAATTTCTTCAGGAACGCTGATTAAACTCACTTTAAAACATGCAGCTCATCCAAGTAGCAGGTGCAGTTCGTTTTGGGGCTGGTTCCTTCCATGTACTGTACAAGGTAGGGTGCAGGTTGGCTTTGAATGTGTTTCCAACACCCCCACAACTGATATTTCTCCATCTCAAACCACCTCCTTGTCTGCAAAAACAATATACAACCATATTGTACGTGTCCTTATGAGAACAGGGAACAGGTGGAAGAGAACTTGGAGAGGTGTAGGTATTCACTTGAAAGAAGAGGAATGAAAGTCAGCCATAGTAAGACAGAGTACTGTACATGTGTGTGAATGAGAGGGAGGCCAGTGGAACAGTGAGACTACAAGGAGCAGAGGTCACAAAGGTGCCGGACTTCGAGTACTTGGGGTCCACTATCCAGGAAAATGGGCAATGTGGTAAAGAGGTGAAAAAGAGAGTCCAGGCAGGATGGAGTGGATGGAGAAAAGTTTCAGGAGTGATTTGTGACAAAAAGGTGTCAGCAAACGTCAAAGGAAAATCCGCTCATTCTCAATCAGTTCATCTGGACAGTTTCTTTTTAGTAGAAACGTTTCACCCTCACTCCAGAGGGCTTCGTCAGTCAGAGCAGTCCAAAGCAAACTGAAGCTACCCCACCAAGTAAACAACTTAAGTGGACCAACCAGTTTGCTGTAGCCAAGATGGTTTCTGGGGGCTTGTCCCTCGTCGACTCCTCCCAGGCAGGCAGACATGTCCAAAGTGGTTCAAGACAAGAAAGTTCATTCTCAATAGTCCAGGTATCAAATCCGCTCATTCTCAATCAGTTCATCTGGACAGTTTCTTTTTAGTAGAAACGTTTCACCCTCACTCCAGAGGGCTTCGTCAGTCAGAGCAGTCCAAAGCAAACTGAAGCTACCCCACCAAGTAAACAACTTAAGTGGACCAACCAGTTTGCTGTAGCCAAGATGGTTTCTGGGGGCTTGTCCCTCGTCGACTCCTCCCAGGCAGGCAGACATGTCTGTAACTTTGTTACAGACAATGTAACTTTCTTGTCAAAGGAAAAGTTTACAAGACAGTGGTGAGACCAGCTATGTTGTATGGTCTGGAGACAGTGTCATTGACAAAAAGACAGGAGAAAGAACTGGAAGTAGCAGAAATGAAGATGCTGAGGTTCTCCTTAGGAGTGACAAGGATGGATAAGATCAGGAATGAGATCATCAGAGGTACAGCACATGTTGAACAACTGGGAGATAAAGTTAGGGAGGCCAGACTGAGATGGTTTGGACATGTCCAGAGGAGGGACAGTGGGTATATTGGTAGAAGGATGTTAGAAATGCAGCTGCCAGGAAAAAGACACAGAGGAAGGCCAAAGAGGAGATATATGGATGCAGTTAGAGAGGACATGAAGGTAGTTGGAGTGAGGACAGAGGATGCAGAGGACAGAGTGAGGTGGAGGAGGATGACTCGCTGTGGCGACCCCTGAAAAGGGAAAAGCCGAAAGAAGAAGAAGATTGTATGCGTCATTATGGAATTCACATGTAAAATATTTTGTTTGTAATATATTTAAGATTTTCACACATTTAACTTTACGTCTAATAAAGTGTAAGCTGTATAAACAGCGTGTCAAAAGTGCAATAGTAAATACGTTATGAAGCATAATTAAATTTTCCTAGGAAAGCTAATAAATGTATCTCTTGGGATAGTTCTTATTTTTCACATCACAACATCACCAATTGTCTCAGGTTTAATTTAAGACATAGTTTACAGAAATCAAATAATAAATAAGGACGCTACGAACATTTGTGTGGCTGACTCAAACGTCATGTTTTTGTTTACATACTGTGCTAATACTGACGGCTCTTATGAAGACATGGCGCTAGTTATAGCAGCTAACAGAAGATGTTAAACCTGTAACAATAACCAAATCAGTCTAAATATCAGATGTATTGGTGTGAGAAATTTAAAACATTTATTTCTGACGCTTGAATATAAAGGTTGTTGACAACTACACAACAGTTAACTCACCCTACTGGACATTTGCAAAAAGCCTGAAGGATTTCCCCATTTTCCATCAGCGCACACAATCACCTCCTCTCGTATCCGCGGCACAATGTTCAGGCATTTTTACCAGTGGTTGTTCACTATTTTAAGAAATCAAGCTTCTAAATTACAACTCGCTATCATTACGAAGCTCCTCGGCTCCTTCTTATGCCTCCTACCCACCGCCCCCGGCGTCGGGCGGCCGAAGCGGCCGGATAACACCGGTTTACATTCAAAGTCTATGGAGGAGACGCGTGGAGTCACGGGGAACAAGGAAGCGGCGAGATTCAACTGATCGAAGCGGCGCGACGGCAGCCTGCACACGCACGCGCGCGTCGCCGTCGAGCCGCAGACGTCCCAAATGTTGATCTCTGGCGGCTCGACGCATCCGGCAAACAGTCGGGAGAGCCTCGCTATCTGATTACACAACCACAACGGGACTTTTTTCGGACTTTTTAAACTCACCGGATCCAGCCTCCAGGAATTGGAACCAAACTCCGGTAAGAAACGTGGCATTTTTACAGTTGCTGCTGACAGGCTGCTGTACTCTCCAGTGTAGATCACCCCAAACATAAAAAAAAGTTTTAATCTCATCGAAGACCGTCGGAGGTGCAGTTAAAACAACAACTGAACCCGGAAAACAAGCCAGAGACCCCTCCCTCTGCTACCCCCTAGTGTACGTCATCAGACGGTGTTCAGTGGCCAGTGGGACCGTGACCAGCGGCAAAAAGGGGGCGGCAGGCGCGTTTGCAGTTGTGCGGTGGGTAAGAGGCATAACTAGCCCCAACTTCCGTTTTCGATTTGCCGCGGCATTTTGCCGTCCAATCAGAACGCTCGTTTCAGGCGAGCTTTGCGTGATGACGTCAACTGGTAAAAGGTCTATTGTGCCTTTTATATATTAAAAAAAGTTGTTCAATACAGAAACAACTGAACTTTATTTGTAACAGAAGACGTTTCGCTTCTCATTCGAGGAGCTTTCTCAATTCAAAGAGCAGAGAGTGAGGGAGCAAGGTTTTAAAGGACAACACCCACCATGTTTTCAAATTGCATCGCCATTAATATTTAGTGACTTAAATAATAAAACAGGAGCATTTTATTGATATTGTAGAGAAATAACGCTAAATGTGTTATTTCATGACTCAAGGAGATTTTAGAGTCAGAGTCAGAGTCAGAGAGAATTTATTGTCATTTGCACCGCATGTAGTACATGTGTTGAAAACGAGATTATGTACACAGGGTCCCAGTTACATCCAACAACAAATGCAAGAGAAAAACAATAATAACATCTAGGATTAACTAAGAGAGACATCAGCTAGTAATACACTAAGCCCTAATGTAGTAGAAAAACATCATTATAAACAGCAGCACGAACATGAGCAGATGGTCACAGATGAACGCAGCAACAAGAAACAGATCAGTATCAGCATGATGTGACATTTTGCAGTGTTTATTCTTATTATTTATTTATTCATGAGTCTGACAGCCTCAGGGTAGAAGCTGTTCCTCAGTCTAGTGGTTCTACATTTGATGCTCCTCAACCTCCGTCCCGAGGGGAGTGGTGCAAAGAGTGAGTGTGCTGGGTGAGTGAGGTCTTTCATGATGCAGGTGGCTCTTTTTCTGCATCTGGAGGTGTAGATGTCTGTGATGGTGGGGAGACTGACTCCCACAGACTTCTGTGCAGCCTTCACCACTCTTTGTAGAGCTTTCCTCTCTGCAACTGTGCAGCCTCCATGCCACACGTTGATGCTGGAGCACAGGACGCTCTCCACTGCACACCTGTAGAACGAGGTGAGGACTGAGCTTCTCAGACCGGCTCGTCTCAGCCGTCTGAGGAAGTAGAGTCTCTGATGACCTTTCTTGATCAGGCTGGTGGTGTTATTGCTCCAGCTGAGGTTATCATTCAAGTGTACACCCAGGTACTTGTAACTGGAGACCACCTCCACCGCAGATCCACCTATATACAGTGGGGTGTGGGTGTGTTTGTTCCTTCTGAAGTCCACAATCATCTCCTTCGTCTTCTTCACATTCATGTGAAGGTTGTTCTCTTTGCACCAGCTCTCCAGATGTTCCACCTCCTGTCTGTAGCTGGATTCATCATTATCTGTGATGCATCCCACCACAGCTGTATCATCTGCAAACTTAACAATATGACAGCCTGGAAGTGTGGCTGTACAATCATATGTGAGCAGAGTGAACAGAAGAGGGCTCAGCACACATCCTTGAGGAGAGCCAGTGCTGAGGGTGATGGTGGAAGAGGAGAAGTTGTGGATCTTCACGGACTGTGGTCTGTTTGTTAAGAAGTCTAAGACCCAGTTACAAATAGAGGGGCTTATATACACTAAACACTAATAATGGATGGTGTATTAAACAGCAGCCTGAACATGAGTCTGTTGTGAGCAGATGGGGATGAAGTAGGGCTGAACAAATAATTGTGTCTGCGATAAAATCGTGATATGATAAAACGAGATTTTCTAATCGCGAACGCTGCAATTTGATTGGTCACATGACCTGGTTACGTGACTTGCTATGAGTGAGTGGGGCAAACCACAGCAGGGAGTGGGAGAAGTCAACATTGCACTTTAACGGGTTGCACAATGATGTCAGGCTCGACAGAAGCTGATACATCTGAAAGTTTGGTACCAAAGAGGGGCAGCACGTCCGTTGATGGCTATAAAAAAACAAGACGCTGTGCAACAACGACATGTATTGTGTAGAACCTGCCTTGTTGCTATTGCTGCCTCTCGAGGTAACACCACAAATCTTTATCAACACTTAAAAAACAGCACAAAGCCATTGTATGGCTAGAACGCCAACGACCAGTGCTTCAACTTCAAGTAAGCAATGTAGCAGCCAACAGGGATCACTGACCGAACTGTCCGAAGGTATTACTCTGTATGAACAAAATTTGAAACGGCACATGGAAATAACTCGAGCAGTAACAGAGTTCATAGTGAAAGACATGATGCCCGTTAATATAGTGACCAGGTCTGGGTTTACAGCGTTGGTAAACACAATGGACAAGCGGTACAGGATGCCCTCGCACATTTTAGCCAAGTTGCTATGGAGCTATACAAAAAATGTAGAAACAAAGTTGCAGCGGAGCTGAAAACAGTGAAGTCTTTTACAACTGAAACAGATTTATTGATTGTGTTCGTTGAAAAACACATGAGATGAAGACATTGAAAAATAATCTCATATTAAATCGCAATACTGAGAAAAAAAAATCGCAATTACCGGTATAATATTTTCCAAAATCGTTCAGCAGATTATGGGTAAGAAATCAGCAGCACAGTGTCAAATCTGCAAATAAAGTGTCATTAAGTGATTTTCCTGGTTAGGGGTTCAAAAGTCTAACAGCCTCAGGGTAGAAGCTGTTCCTCAGTCTAGTGGTTCTACACTTAATGCTCCTCATCGTCCTTCCTGAGGGGAGCAGGGCAAAAAGTGTGTGTGCTGGGTGAGTGAGGTCTTTCATGATGCAGGTGGCTCTCTTCTTGCATCTGGAGGTGTAGATGTCTGTGATGGTGGGGAGACTGACTCCAACATCTTCTGTGCAGCCTTCACCACTCTCTGCAAAGCTTTTCTTTCTGCAGCTGTGCAGCCTTCATGCCACATGTTGATGCTGGAGCACAGGATGCTCTCCACTGCACACCTGTAGAAGGAGGTTTGCTGCACTAAAATAAAATCCTTGATCCTTCACCTTCATTACAATCTCCATTAAATCTACCTGGAAAGCATGAGTTTGCAATGTTAATTTGCTAGTTTGACACATAAGCTAAAGCAGTCCTCTTGTTAAAAAAAAGTCTGACTAACGTCGCTGCTTACAGTCCAGTAAAGCAAACTGGTCAAGTCTTGTTCTTTGGAGTCATTTAAAAGCAGCTAGGGTGACACCAGAGGGCTGCTTTTAAGTTTCAGAAACTGTGCATTAATACCCCACTGTGCATTTGCAGTAAATGTTACAGAAACTTTGTCAACTCCAACTTTTAAAGCCCCAGCACATTTTTTACGTCTTCATTTATCCAGTTTGAACAGAATACTGAAACACAGACTGGTTCATTTTCCTACCATGCGGTCCTTGTTGTATCACAAGTTATCTGCTTTGTAGTCTTCAGCTGAGCTGTGCATGCTCATCATGCACTGATCCATCAGCATAAAACTATTAAAAACAGAGGGGCAGATCGCTGCAGCTCTTTCTTATCAGTCAAACCAGTTAATTAATATCGCTTAATTAAAACATGGCGAGGCCCTATTCATCATGAGGTAAGTGTCAGCTTCTTATTGTCCTCCCAAACACGGGATATTTAATCTGCATAGCAGATCTTTGCCGCAGTAAGCCAATTAAGCATGAAGGCTGATGAAATAGCCTGTTAAAACTTTGGATCAAATTTGGGAGCTAACTAGTCCACCACAAAGTAGAAAAGCATCCATGTTTGTAATCTGTGTCTCGTTTCTTCTCATTTAAAAAGCCTGAGCTGGAAAATCCTGGGACAGCTGTACCCTGTATAATGAAGTGTGTTTGTGTTGGGGGTTAACGGGTGGGGTCTTTGTTGTGTGCTCGATGAATTAACGAGGAGCAGTTTGAGCCCTGAGGTGTTCCACTATTGTTCAGCTTTTCAAGCGGCTCTGCCCTCGTGTTTTCTCAGAGAGCTCATTTCTTTAGCCGTAGCCTATCAGGCCTGATTACTGTATACTAAAACCCCTCAGTGTTCTTGTTGTGTTTTGTGTGACATTCTTTAAACTGAATTAGATAAAACAGCCTCTAGCCCAAACATAATTCTGTGCTCTGTTTATTTCCTCAGCATCACAGCATCATTGACAGTTTCATCTTTCTGTATTGAGTGATGTTGAACTCTTTGTAGAGACTAGTAACTTCCAAGATTGCGCTGCTGCCCCAACATAGATGCTCTTTAATCCATGAAGCCTTTCCAGCGTTGCAGGTTTTTGGTCAGCACCATCATTTAAGTAGGTTTAAAGCAAACACTTCCTGGTCAGTCACATCTACTGTATTTTTCACTATGCAAGTCACATTTTTTTTGCATAATTTGCATGCCCTGCGAATTATACTGTACATCGAAGCGACGTATTTATGGATTTTTCCCATATTTAAAAAACAATTTTTGACTGAGATATGACCATTTTTATTCATTCTGACTGAAAATATTGAACACTACCATTTTCAGCCATTAGATGTCACTCGATCTGTATGGCATGCCGTTGTGTCATGTAATAGGTAAAAGTGGCTATTAATGACACAATCGGCTTGCCATAGTTTGCCACTTTCGTTCTGATCGCTTGGAGCAACCGTCAAATCAGCTTAATTTCATTGCACCGCCCTGGCAAAATGCAGCTAATTTGACAGTTAAAATGCATTTATTAAGTAAAAGTTAAACTGAGACATCCATCCATCCATCCATCCATTGTCTTCCGCTTATCCGGGGTCGGGTCGCGGGGGTAGCAGCCTAAGGAAGGAGGCCCAGACTTCCCTCTCCCCAGCCACTTAGAGCAGCTCCTCCGGGGGAATCCCAAGGCGTTCCCAGGCCAGCAGAGAAACATAGTCCCTCCAGTGTGTCCTGGGTCTTCCTCTGGGTCTCCTCCCGGTGGGACATGCCCGGAACACCTCACCAGGGAGGCGTCCAGGAGGCATCCTAACCAGATGCCCGAGCCACCTCAACTGGCTCCTCTCGATGTGGAGAAGCAGCGGCTCTACTCTGAGTCCCTCCCGGATGACTGAGCTTCTCACCCTATCTCTAAGGGAGAGTCCAGACACCCTGCGGAGAAAACTCATTTCAGCCGCTTGTATCCGAGATCTCGTTCTTTCGGTCACAACCCAAAGCTCATGACCATAGATGAGGGTGGGAACGTAGATCGATCGGTAAATTGAGAGCTTTGCCTTTTGACTCAGCTCTCTCTTTGACTCAGCCCTGTACAGCGCCTGCTTCACTGCGGACGCTGCACCTATCGATCTCACGCTCCAGTTTTCCCTCATTCGTGAACAAGACCCCAAGATACTTAAACTCCTCCACTTGGGGCAGGACCTCCTCCCTGACCCGGAGAGGGCATGTTACCCTTTTCCGGCTCAAGACCATGGCCTCGGATTTGGAGGAACTGATCCTCATCCCGGCCGCATCACACTCGGCTGCAAACCGCTCCAGTGAAAGCTGTAGATCACGACCTGATGAAGCCAATAGGACCACATCATCTGCAAAAAACAGAGAAGTGATTCTAAGGTCACCAAAACGGATCCTCTCAACACCTTGGCTGCGCCTAGAAATTCTGTCCATAAAAGTTATGAACAGAATCGGTGACAAAGGGCAACCTTGGCGGAGTCCAACTCTCACTGGAAACGAGCCTGACTTACTGCCGGCAATGCGGACCAAGCTCTGACACCGGTCGTACAGGGACCTAACAGCCCGTATCAAAGGGCCTGGTACCCCATACTCCCGGAGTACCCCCCACAGAACCCCCCGAGGGACGCGGTCGAATGCCTTCTCCAAGTCCACAAAGCACATGTAAACTGGTTGGGCAAACTCCCACGCACCCTCCAGGACCCTGCTGAGGGTGTAGAGCTGGTCCAGTGTCCACGACGAGCACGAAAACCACACTGCTCCTCCTGAATTCGAGGTTCGACTATCCGACGTGTTGGAACACACCCTACGGTCCCCCTTTTTGAATAGGGGACCCACCACCCCAGTCTGCCAATCCAAGGGAACTGCCCCCGATGTCCACGCGATATTGCAGAGTTGCGTAAGCCAACACAACCCCACAACATCCAGAGCCCTAAGGAACTCCGGGCGAATCTCATCCACCCCTGGAGCCCTGCCACCGCGGAGCTTTTTAACCACCTCGGTGACCTCAGCACCAGAGATTGGAGAGCCCGACCCAAAGTCCCCAGGCTCCGCTTCCTCAGTGGAAGACGTGCCAGTAGGATTGAGGAGGTCTTCGAAGTACTCCGCCCACCGACTCACAACATCCCGAGTTGAGGTCAACAGCACGCCACCCAACTGAGACACATCTTTATTATAAAGTTGAGCAAACAAATAATTGTTTTTAGTTGTTTATCTTGTTAATTTTGGAAGAAATCAGCAGCGACTTGTCCCTCTGTGCGTTCCTACTTCCGCGTATCGGCTTTTGAAATGCAGCTGATTTGACCATTAAAGGTTCAGTATGCAGTTTCTGTAGAACTGCAGCACTTAGAAATATTTTCAACAGGCAAAGCATTCTGATCCCTCCCCCTCAGAGCCATATGTGGCTCTGCCCCCTTGTGGTCTGTTGAATTTCAAATTCAAGCTCTGTTTTTATTGGCTGATTCAAATTCAAGCTCTGTTTTTATTGGCTGGTTACAAACTCTGTTTTTATTGGCTGGAAAATGGCGGGTCACCTTTTCTTTTTAGAAATGCTTATTTACCACCTGGAGAAGCAAGGGGACAATATTTTTTTTAATTTTTTTTCAGAGATTACCTGGCTAACATCAGTCTGTCAGGAGGTAGTGACAGAGTGAAGAAATATGTTCATAAAAAAACCTACATACTGAAGCTTTAAAGTTATTTTATTAAGTAAATTTTCAACTGAGACACGCCTTTACTATAATTTATCTTTAAAATTAATTTTTTTACAGTGTTAGTCTTGTTAAATTCATGTTAAAGTCCTCCCATGCACGCTCTTGCAGCCACCATTTGGCAGCCAATCGATTTTTGGCACAACACTGGCCCACATTTCTGGGTTGTCAGCGGTGATGCATAATAGATGTGACGTATACGGCCACGTGACATAATTATGGATTTTTCCAATTTATTAGACATATTTGGACTGATGCGACTTATAGGGCGGTGTGACGTGTATGGCGGTAAATACGGTACAAGTTTCATCTCTTTAAAATAAAATCACCCAGGTTTAAAGATAGGATGGCAATCTGCTTGAATGATCTTGATCAAAAATCCCAAAGTTTCTTCTTTGTCTTTTGTAGCACCTTCTAGCTTTATCTTTAATCAGTGATCTAATGTTTTGAATGAATGCACAGTTTAATTACACACTGTGTTTATGGCACAGAAACGCAAGGAGTCCTTCACAGGGAGGACTGATAAACAACAACATTAAAAGAAGTTTCAGGTAATTTGCAACTCTAAGCTAATGCATTTTTAATGTATATGTTATTTAGTTTAGCCTTGACCACTGAAGAAAATACATTCATGTTTAATTAGAATGCTCCAGCGCCTTTCATGCCAGATTTTTAAACTAAAATCACTCGATGTTGAGAACTGACAGAATTGTATGCTCAGACTGTGTGATGTGAATGATGCTCAGCTACTACCACATCCAATTTTAGATTAATATCTGTAAAATTGATCGAATTATCGTTATTTTAGTGTTAGCTAATGTTGATTAGCTATAGTGGATATTTTGAATTGGATTGACTCCAGTTGTAGATGTAAATCCATTGATTACTTAGTGAAAAATGTAGTAACCTTCATCCAGTGGTTTATGAGATATTTTGCTAACAGGCAAACAAGGTTGACACCAATAGTTAATCCCACAAAGATCTCACATAATAATCTCTACTTTGATTCCTAAAATGTATAAACATTTCAACAATAACAACAAAAAAACTATTTGACTTAACTCAACAAAGTTAAGTCAGGTCATCTGGACGGTTTATTTATTGATGAGATGTTTCATCCTTCATCCAAAGGACTTCATCAGTCTGAGGAACCACAAAAAACGGAGTTCCACAGGCAGCACACTCACATAGTGGGCCGACCAGTTTTGATGGTGATAAGATGGTTTCTGGAGTTTGCCCTTTCCCCCGCCAACTCCTCTAAGGCAGCCATGGCTGAGTTCGTTGTGGCTCCTCTGACTGATGAAGTCCTCTGAATGAAGGACAAAACTTATCAACAAAAAATAAACCATCCAGAGGACCTGATCTTAACTTTGTTGAATTTTTTTACCTGGATTATTGACCATGAACACTGATGTTTGACAACATTTAGACATTATGCACAAATAATATGCACAATAAAATAAAAATATATTTTGAAAGGAAAGTATGTCAAATGTGACAGATACGTCAGAACATAAAACAGAAACTCCAAACTTTGTACGCTGGTGCAGAATCATTTAAATGACTTCTTCTTATTACCAAGAAGATATGTATTTATATCTCATGTGCTTTTTTACTTTTTCTTTGTTGATTGCAGGACAGCAGGTGGTGAAAGTGAACAACCAGTTTAAAGTGATGTGTGTGGCCCTGTACCCCAGCAGCCCAGATGTTTTCCTGTGTGGAGGTTACAGTCCAGAGGTCAAAGCCTGGGACTCTCGTTGCAGCAAGGTGAAACCTGAAGTGATTTTTACTGACCTGCGTTGTTGTAACACAGCTGCCTTCCACTCTCCTCCGCTGCACACCAGTTTAAACACATTGATCCATGCTGGCTTTCACTGCATGACCACAAGTTCCCTCACAAATTGTTCAAAACAAACCTTAGTTTAATCCAGACCTCTTAGACCGTCCCTGTGAAGCCGTCGCCTAATATTGCCATTAAGCCTAATGGGCTGTTTTATATGATAATCCCGTTCACTTCCTTAGGATCTGAGTGCTTGCATGTAATTTCTCCCCTCTGTGAACTGAATCGTCTCCCTGCAGGGTTTTAGATTTAATACAGTGGAGATGCTTCTGCTGTATAGGAGTCAATATGAGCTGCAGACAGCAACAAGCAGGCTGGGCTACTCGTCAGTCTCAGGCTCGAGCTGTCTCGCTGTGGGGCCAACATATCTCAACATACTGTCAGGGCTGACTGTCTCGCCCACCCACTGGCTCAGCCATACAACCATTACTGGGAAGGCAGGTGGACTCAGGAGGCTGAAAAAAGAATCCAGAAATGGCTCTCGCTGTAAAACCCTGCTAAAGAAGAACAAGTTTAACACTATAGAGAAGAGGAGTGTGGTTTAAGTGACAGGTGGGGGTCAAGGGGGAAACTAGCCCATACTGAGAAGCTGCTGGCTGTCTGGTCAGCTCTGACTGGACCAAACCACTGATCAACCTCAGATCTTATAAGTTGAAGAAAACATGACCACTGTCTTTATTACATTTTAATCCCACATGAACTGCATAAACTTACTAGCTGCTGCTTTGATAAATAAATAAATAGTTGCTTTCTGAGAATATAGAAGCAGTAAGATTTTTTTTTCAGCTGGTAACTATATAAAGAAAATCTAAAGAAACATAAATATTTGCAATCAGCTGTTTGGGTCTATTAGTAATACAGTATAGTAGTCCCTCGTTTATTTTTATTTTTTATTTATTAAAGGTTGAATGGCAGCGGGGGATTAGTACCCTGAAGACCTGTGATATGTGAAAAACCGTGAATAGTAGTAAAAGTCAACAAAGTTCATGCTCAATACATGTACAGTAATCCAGGTACCAAATCCAATAATTCTCAGTCGGGTCATCTGGACAGTTTCTTTTGTATACAGTATTTCACCCTCCATTCAGAGGGCTTCATCAGTCAGAGGAGTTCCAGCAAACTGTTTCCCCGCCAAGCAGTAAACACCTTAAGTGGACCAACCAGTTTGCTGGAGCCAATATGGTTTCTGGGGTCCGTTCTGTCCCTCGTCGACTCCTCCCAGGCAGGCAGCCACAGCCAAAGTGGTTCAAGGCAAGAAAGTGGTAAAAGAGTAAAAGTGCAGCAGGACATCAAAGGATGTCACACAGCTTCAGCTCTACAGCACGGAGCAGAAATGTACTTCTTGATCAATTACACTTCAACAACTGAACAAAGAAGTTCTAAAATAATTAAAAATAACTTTTAACACTTTTAATTTTGTAATTATGATGATTTTTACGATGTGACATACTTTGAATTTTAAGTTGGAAGGCAAAAGTCAATCGGTGCATCTGGACATTAAAGGGTTAACCCTTCACAAAGTGGATGCATTAGGAGAAATGTGGGCGTGGCAGAGAATGGAGATCAGCTGATCAGCTGCAGGGGGGAGCTTTCCCCTGCACTTGTGGGCTGCACACATGGTGCAAAATCATTTAAACTAATTTATTTTAAACCAACAATCCATGGCTCATCCATCAATCAGCCAATCGTGTCATGTCCAGTCTTATTTTGAAAAACAGCAATATGGCGAATCTGCGAAAAACAACAACAACTGTGAAGTAGTGAGGGACTACTGTACTCTAAACATTGTTTCTAAACTCTAAACACTCTAAAAGAGCACAGAATGTCACGATTTCAGCTCTCTACCTCGTCTGCTCTTTGCCACCTGCAAGCACTCTTGGCCACGCCTACTTCTCTGCTCTTCACAAAGAACAGCTGATCAGCTGCAGCAGGAAGTTTATCCTGCAGTGTGGGCTGCACAAATGTGCAGTAGGTGCTAAATAATTTAAAATAATTAACTTTAATTAAAAAAATCCATGCCGCTCGTGCGGCTCATCCATCAACCAGTGTGTCATTTCCAGTCTTATTTTGAAAAACCGCAATAGAGCGAGTCCGCAATAAACGAACCGCGAAGTAGCAAGGGACTACTGTAGTTTAAATTGTTTCATTTCATGAAATAGTTTCAAGCTAAAATCGGTTTACGTATTTAACTACTCAACTATTAATTAATTTCTTCATTAGTAGAAACATGTGGCCGTTGATTTGTGACAGTCGAATGGTTTCATGTTTTATAATGGCAGTATCTCTGACCTTCATGCAGGGCATCTGTTGAAATCATTTCAGCTGAATTACACACAGAAATCCAGTTTACTCCCTCCAGGTGCATGTCTGCAGCATCAAATATGAGTCAGTTTATTTAATAAAAGTCCAATAGAGGTGTATGAAATTATATGAGATGTGTGAAATCACTGCCTTTATGTTTGGGTCCTGAGCTAACAGTATGTTTTTACAGACAGCAGCTCATCGTGTTTGACTTTATGACCCCCCTGCCTGGAGCAACAAAGGAGCAGATGTTTTCTTTCTTGTTCTTGATTCCTCTTCTGAACCAAATATATCTGGACTGTGTTTTCATGAGCAACACTCCCCAATAAACAGCACGGTCTGACTGAAAAGCGATCAGTCATGGATTTAATTTAAACTTTACAGTAATAGTACCGTAATGTGAATATGTCTGTTTTTACATGCATGATTATGTTTGTGTTCATGCATTTGTGTGTTTGTGATCGTAGGTGGTGAAAGTGTACAAAGCAGGGATCCAGCAGACATTGGACATCCTTTTCCTGAGGGGTGGGGTGGATTTCATAACGAGCACGGACTGTGTTAGCAGGGACTCTGCAGACCGGACCCTCATCGCCTGGGACTTCCAGACCACAGCCAAGGTTTCCAACCAGATTTATCATGTAAGTATTCAGTGTTGGAAAAAATGAAAATAAAGTCAGACTCTGTAATCCATGGAAATCTGACTGGTTTATGAAATAAGACTAACTAAATATATATACACGTATATATATACGGTACTGTATATATACTGTATATATATATATATATATTTTTTTTTTTTAACTGTCAAACTTTTTCAGGCACATTCCTAAAAATGTGTTACCTTTTTGATGTGGAACAATGTTGGAAATGAGGCGTTTGAAAGCAGCACATTTTGAGAATAAAAAGTCTACAGTCTATTGAGTGACGGCCTTTAAAAATAGGCTTTTATTCATCTTTGTTCTATATTTGGATTGAACTAATTCTTAAACAGCACGTCAGCGACTGAACTGACTGCGAATTAGCTTGTTGCCATTGCACTATGATGCAAACATGGGACTGCTGTTTTACTCAGTTTGTCTATGTCGATGTGTGTGTATCCCTATCAAATAAATAAATTACATTACATCATACAATAATATATGTTATAATGCTTCTAATTTTCACCTTCCACTCAGGAGCGTTACACGTGCCCGAGCTTGGCTCTCCACCCACAGGAGGAGTCATTTGTCGCCCAGACCAATGGGAACTACATGGCACTGTTTTCCTCCCAGAAGCCCTATAGAATGAACAAGAGGCGCCGATTCGAAGGACACAAGGTCAGTAGCAGCTGTGACCTCAGAGCGGCGGCGGGGAACACGCAGGCCTAGTCTGTCCAGAGCAGCAATGCAGACGTCTAGAACTAGAGACCGATCAATATGGAAATTTTGGCTATCGCTGATACTGATACTGGGAGGGGACTGCTAACGCCATTAACCGATATATTGGCTGGAATATTTTGAGCTGTGTCCACCTCCATGAATCTAAGTAAACAGCTGTTTTAACACTTGAAGTCTTGAAACATCTTCCTAACGTGTGTTCACTTTTTATCCTCCACAGTTCACCATAAAGTTATGAAGTGTGTTACAAAAATACTGTATAGATGAAACGAAGAAACGTCCTTCCCTGTTCATTGTTTAAACAGTCAAGTAAAGATTTCAGACGAACAATTCATTTAATTGAGGACGACAAAGATAACGTTACGAACACTGATATATTTTACCTCTGTACAGTATTAGATTTATTGTTCTGGATAAAGTTTTACAAGGCAATAGCCTGTGCTAGATTAGCTAAATGTTAGCTTGCTAACTTGAGAGGCATGTAGCGAATGACAAGCAGCTTGAAGGATTGAAGAGAATTTATTATTGTTGATTTTTTTTTTTGTTTACAGATCTGTTACAATAAAGTTACCAGGCTCTGTTCAGTAAAATATGCTACGCAGTATTTAGTTGCTCCCTGCTTCGACTGCCCTGAAAGTGAAAGTTAAAGTGAACGGCCATGACTTGAAAGTAGTCTTCATGCGCCCTCTGCTGGATACGTTGCACAGTTATGGCTCGTTCTCAGCATTTTAGGGGTGATACTGTAATTAGAAGTGTTTGTATCGTGCATAATGGGGCAATTATCAGTGATACAATATTTCCCCAAACGTCCATATCGGTCTAAAATATCGGCCCTACCGATATATCGGTTGGGCTCTACTATATATGGTCCAAACCCTGTGGTTTTGTCTCATTTCAAGTCCTGCTGTTCTGTACCTTTTTTATTTCTAAAGAGTCTGTTTTTCTTATCCTTCTCAACCATGCATGCTTCTTAAAAATCCAGATTTAATATACCATATTATTTTACATTACTATTGTTTAGCATATATCTTAATGTATATCTTAGATCCTTATATACAGTTTCTTTTTACACTTTACAGGATTTTTTTTCCCTTCTATTTTTGGGTGTAACTGGGACCCAGAGTACACAGTTTCGTCCCACCTCATGTACCACATGTGATGCAAATGACAATAAAGAACCTTGAACTGCTTTCAGGTGGAAGGTAACGCACTTTGACCGTTCCATTTCTCTTCTAGGTGGAGGGATTTGCAGTACGGTGTGATTTTTCTCTGGATGGGACGATCCTGGCTTCGGGGAGCTCCACGGGTTTCGCTCACTTCTACGACTACCAGTACGCTCGCATGCTGCACTCTGTCCAGGCTCACAGCCAGCCCTGCCTTTGTGTTTCCCAGCACCCCGTCCTCCCTGCGACTGCGGTCACCTGCGACTGGGCGGGCGAGATTAAGATCTGGCACTGACGTCTCAATACGTAGAAGTAAAACTGGATTTTAGGAGCGGACCTTAAAGACTAAATAATCTGAAAACCTACGCACAGACTGCAAGAGATTAAAAGATTTGTTGTCGGCTGTGATTTTCATTGGAATCAGTAACTTGTGGGAGAACTGTTCAGCTACAGATGCAAAATAATCTTTTTTTTTTTGTCAACCTTCCATAATAAATAAAGACATAGCATTTTTTAAGGTTTTGTAAAAATAAAAACACCCTGGGCATTTTCTAGTCAACACAGTTTGTTTTTCAGTACAGTTTGGATCACACACTGCTGACTGGAGTCTCCTCGGCGCCGGTGTTTCTTTTCACACCAGCAGCTTAAAGCTTCACAGAGAGCTGGCTAAGGGTCTGTCAAGTTCTTCCAGAATTCTGCCAATCAGCAATGCAGCAGGGAGGAAAAAACGTTTAGATCTATTTTTAGATGCCTAAAATATGGATTGCTGATAATCTGTTGGATAGTTTGCATTTGGTGCCTTCAGTGTTAGGTTCTACTTTTATTAACAGTGGCAATTAGTGAAACAGAAGATTTAAATGTCTGAAGCGTTGGAAAAGCTAAATGTGCCAACATGTTGGTGAAAACTGCTGCTGTTTGATGTTATCTGCATGTGTTACTGGCTTCTGAGTCAGATGAAGAGTTTTAAAAAAAATCACCAAATCAAAGAGATAAATATAGAATAACTGACAGTAGCAATGTCGGACAACTCTAAAAATATATACCATATTTTTCGCTTTATAAGTCACAGCTTTTTGCATAAATGAGCATGTCCTGCAACTTGTACACTGAGGCAAATTGT
>JBBPBX010021151.1:6788-35708 GCA_038048925.1 Garcialebias charrua | reverse complement strand
AAAACTTCTGTGCAGGCTACCAGAACTGCTGGCTAAATACTGGTAACCACATCAGAGCTGTGCCTCTCTGAAAATGCAAACTGACCACTGTACTGTAATTCTCCTACACCACATTTCATGGACAAAGTAGCATCGTCTTTCTTGATTTGAGTGCAGTCTTTGACACCCTTTCACATTCATCTTTACTGATAAATTAGCTGCCATTAATATACTCCTAAATTTCTCTCTCCAGCCATTTTCAGGTGATTCACATAAAAATCATTCAAGTCTTAGAAACTTCCACACAATACTGGAGTCTCCGATGTCTCTGTTCTGGGGCCTCTTCTGTTCATCATGTACATCCTACCCATTTGTCATCTCTTCCGTAAACACACCATAAACTTCCTTTACTACATGCATGACACCCAGCTGTACATGTTCACTAAATCTCTTCCCCCACCTCCCTTTGTGACTGCACATAAAAAAGCAAATCCTGATTCTCTTCCAACTTCATAAAACTCATAAAGATGATGAAACACTAAATAATCTGGACAGTTTTTCCAATTCATTTCATTTCATTCATTCATCTGGGTGTGATTCTCGACTGCATTCCTTTTGAGCATGTCAGTCGTGCAAACTCAGTTTGCATATTTCTACCTCTGTAAAATGAATTAAATCCACCCATCACCCACAGCAAGCAGCACTTCTGTTTTGTTTCATACAATGGTCCCTTCACTTCGCGATCAAAGTAACGTCTTTTGTTTGGTCTTCCACAAAAATCCCTTCATAAACTTTAGGTGATCTAGAACTCTAACCACACCACAACTGTTCTTCAACAGCTTTTTTTACATTTTTGTTAAAATTTAATTATAAATCCTGCTTCTCAGTTTAAAGTCCATTCACATACCTTCTTAATACTGTTTATTTTTACATGCCACCACAACCAGCCGTACCCTTAGGCCTTCATGTTGCATTAATTTTAAAGTACCTCGTGTCTGATCACCATGGAGGCTTGAGATTTTAACCACTCTGTCCCCATTTCTGGAATTAACTTCCTCCATGCATCCATAACCCTGACTCCTTTTCCATTTCCATATACGGCCTGAAAACACACCTGTTAAAACTGGTCTATTCTGTAATTATTTTCATCTTTAGTTGTTTCAATGTTTTAGCTTATTTTATCAATGCAGTACTTTATCTCTGTAAGCTTTGTTTTTTCTATGCTATTTTAAATATTTATTGGTTTATATTCATGATTTGAAAGGCACCTGTAAACCAAATGCATCATTATTCTGCAAAATCAAGAAAAACTAACAAATCTCTGAAGAATCAAACTTCACCAGGGAGCGAGGACATATTTCTTGTGATTGTATTTTCTGAACACAATAAGTTTTACTTGTACTATTCTTTTTTCAGAGGTGACAAAGGTAGAGAGGTCTAGAAATCCATAAATGACGTTAGTGGAGAGCGGACAGGCAGGTAAGTCTAGATGAGTATGGTGAGCTGACGTCTTACTAGTTTCCAGCAATTGTTAGGAAGTAAAGTTCATATTATAATCCAAATTTTTTGCTATGGAAATGAAGAAGTGAATAAATAATTCACACCAAAGTATTCTCTAGGAAGTTAAATCTTAATTACATAGAGAAACTCTGAATACTGTACTAATTAGAAGAAGAAAAAAAAAATTGTGGTCAATTATGCCAACAGTCCAGAGAAGAACAAGGTCTTGCTAAACCTTAAAGTGGCAGGTGACTGCACCAGTGGTAACTGTGTGCAGCAGCATTCAGTCTACCAGATGTGAAGCAGGGCGGCACAATGGCGTAGTTGATAGAACTGCCTCCTCTCAACAAGAAGGTTGCTGGATTGAATCCCGGTCGGGAAACCATTCTGAGTGGAGTTTTCATGTTCTCTCCGTGTTGCATTGGTTTTCTCTGGTTACTCCAGTTTACTCCCACAGACCAAAAACATGCATATTAGACTGATTGGTAACTCTAAATTGTCTCTAGGTGTGAGTGAGAGAGTGAATGATTGTTTGTCTTGTTTGTCCCTTTGTGTCCCTGTGATGGACTGTAGACCTGTCCAGGGTGTACCCTGCCTTTTGCACAGTCACTGCTGGATATGGGTACCAGTGATGATGATGATGATGATGATGATGATGAATTCAATTTATAACGCGCTTTTCATTAGTGAAAATCTCAAAGCGCTACACACATTGAATGCTACACACATTCATACACCGGTAGTGGCAGACTACCATGCAAGGTGCTTTCCAGTCCTACCGGGAGCAACTCAGGGTTAAGTGTCTTGCCCAAGGACACAACGACACATGGTGTGGGAAACCGGGATTCGAACCGCCAACCTTCCGATCGGGGGACGACTGCCATTACCACTACGCCACGGCCGCCCCAGTGACCTCTGCGACCCAAAAAGGAATAAGCGGGTAAAGATGATGGGTGGATGGATGGGTACAAAATAATGCATGGATGGATATGAAGCAGCAGTACTAACAAAGGGCATGGGAACTACTCTGTCAGCATGCGCCACCTGTAAGGTCAAGGGAAAGGGGGAAAGGAATTAAATTGTCTCCAACATTGTCATTTTTAGACCATCACTTTATCATGTGGTGATGGAGAAACCAGGCTAAGGATTTTACAGAAATCAACTTCTGGCTTTCTGAATAATTTCAAGGCAAGTTGGCTGAAAATAAAAGTATCAAGTCACAGACAAATGTGCTTGGCCATTATTTTAAAATAATAAATAAAATGTGAAGACATGTAGACATGGTAGATCAGTGTTTTGTATAACTTACTGTACGATAAATAATGAATCTGTTTAATTTGTACATCACATGTTCCCTTTTCAGTCAGTCAATCGGTGCAACACTATTGCTATGGGAAATTGTGCCCCCGCGCGATTACCTGAAGGAATACATTCACGCCTTTACGGCAGGGGGCGTCAGCGTCACCCCAGAGACCCCGCCCTCTGGGTACTTAAGACGCGGACGCCCATCCTACGTCCACTTATTGCCCTTCACCTTGCTTAAACCTGAACTTCTCTTCTCTTCGTGGGACTTCTCTGTTGTTCATCACTCGACCAGAGGTGAGCTCGCTCCCTACGCTGAGCGTACAGTGAATTTTTCCTGCGCGCTGCTGGGCTAGCGAAAGCTAGTCCGACACATTTTTACCTTAACCCCAAAGATTTCTTCTCTTCTCTCCGCAGACTGCTTCGCTCGAAGACGCTAAGTGCGTCTCATCGCTACCCTGCTAAGTCATAGCAGGCTAGCCAACGAAAGCGATGCGACGGAGGAGACGTCTCGAAAGAGAATTTTGGAAAGACTTGCTTGTCCTCTCTCGGACATGGCTCCAGAGAAAGGAAAGCGAAAGCCGAGACTTCCGAAAAAAGCTAGCAGGACGGCGAGCCCGACCTCGTTCGCCTGCCCCAACGGATATGGTTTTTACCTCTCGGCGATGGACACCCAGGAGGCCTGTCCTGTCTGCCTGGGAATGCTGCACGCGAAGATGGCGCTGGACGCGCCCGACTCATGCCCGCACTACAGCCAGATGCTGGAGGCGGTGCGGAGGCACCGAGCGGCCTTTGTGGCCAAGGCCATGGGCGCAACCGTGGCGCCAACAGACCTGAGGCCTCATGTACAAAGACGCGTGGATTTCATACTGAAAAGTGACGTACGGTCAAATCCAGAAAAGTGTGTACGCACAAAAAAATCCAGATGTATCAAACTGTGCGTACACCGGAATCCACGCACATTCCTTTTGTACATCACAATCAACGTGGAACTGAGCGCACGTGAGACACCTCCCCTGACACGCCTTCATTTACATATGTTAAACAGATGCAAATTACTTCCTGCATGTGTGAAGGACATGTTTGTTTGATCCCTGCGCGATCAGAAATGATTTCTAGATTCAGGAAAATAATGAATTTAATATAATATGAGTGAGGAAAATAATCCTAAGTAAGAATAGTAATAAAATGTGTTCATCACGCAAAGAACGAGTGATTGTGTGTCGGTATTAGTGTGTGCGCGCACCCTGCTTTGGTGCGCAACGGCTCATCCATTCATTCTGAGTGAAAATATTAACTTTGCGCACGAGTTTATTACCATAATTACTGTAAACACAGAGGAACTTAGATGTTTGGTAGATCTTTGTTTATTTAATAGATGATATGAAGAAACGGGTCTGTGCGTCTCAGTGGAGAGTTTTCATGACATGACGTGATGTTGGAGTCTCCAAACGCTGCGCGCGCCACAGCCTTTGTGCGCAATCTGTTTGTCTGTGAAGCTTTTACTCTCCTACAAGTTATATATGGTGTACTTTCACGTGTCATTTTGGAGAAATCTACAATAAACGCAGATTATGAATCACCTCCAGCTGCCGCACCGGCGAGGGTGCGCGCGCGCTCCAAAGCGCGACCACTCAGCCTTTGGAATCATATAGATGAGACATTCCATTGGACATGAATCGGCTTTGTGTGGACTGGACTGCCCTGATCGGCCTGCCAGCTCCCTCAGGAAAGCTCCTGTGGAACAGTTTGATCGCTGCTTCTGCATGTGCACGCGTGATGCACGGCTCCTGTGTTGCTCCAGAGCGCAGCAGTGCCAAACTGAAAAATGATTATTTCTGAAAACGGCTGATAAGCCATATCCTAGATCAGAAAATTATATCTGTTTATAAATAAATGCTCTGCGTGTTACACTATTTATTATATCCTCCAGTAAGGCTGAATGAATCCGTTCCTGTTAAATTTATTTTTGGCACAACTTTGCGCGTCCTTTATTTCACTGCGTCATGTGGATGTAATACTTGTTAATCGTGTGTTTGGTGGGAATATTAATCATTTTCACATCATGAACAGTTAATAATAATAATAATAATAATAATAATAATAATAATAATGAATTCAATTTATAACGCACTTTTCATTAATGGAAATCTCAAAGTGCTACAAGGTGCAACAGAATTAAATGTCAATAAAACAAATAATAAAACAATTAAAATCAACAACAGTATCAGCTAGATCAAAAGTAGAATCATGAGGAGGTAGAGTATGCTCGGTTGAAAAGAAAGGTCTTCAAGCCGCTCTTAAAGTCAACCACAGACTGTGGGGCTTCAGTTTCTCTGAATCACCTGTAAGTGTCGCCAAAGGAACAAGAACCACAGAAACGTGCGTACGCGTGCTCTGGAGCTGGCGTGGAAATGTACTTGGATGCGCACATATTCACGTTCAGTTCAGTTTTGATACATACGGGGTTTTGCGTGGATAGTGACGCACGCAAGGTTTTTGTGCGCACGCACGGTTGATACATGAGGCCCCTGGACCTCACTGAGGCTCATACTCCCACGCCGGAGCTCGAGAGCATGGTTTTGGAGGACAACACCAGAGTCGAATGGGGCGACAGCCCAGATGTGGCGGCTCCCATCGGGGACTCGACAGCCGACTTTGACACTCGAGGCATGATGAACGCGGATGAGGGGCGGCCGTGGCGTAGTGGTAATGGCAGTCGTCCCCCGATCGGAAGGTTGGCGGTTCGAATCCCAGTTCCCCACACCATGTGTCGTTGTGTCCTTGGGCAAGACACCTAACCCCGAGCTGCTCCCGGAAGGACTGGAAAGCACCTTGCATGGTAGTCTGCCACTACCGGTGTATGAATGTGTGTAGCATTCAATGTGTGTAGCACTTTGAGATTTTCACTAATGAAAAGTGCGTTATAAATTGAATTCATTATTATTATTTATTAGATCTCGCTAACATCCTCAAGTGAATTTTCTTGTGACGAAGGGGACAACGAGGACGACGGGGAGGAGGGGGACCTCTCTCACACCCCTGCGCCTGTACTCCCGGAGACTGACGTTTCTATCCCTGCTCTGTTCGATTTGTGCCGGAGAGCGGCGGACACGCTACAGATCCCGTGGCCCAAACCTCCACCTCGTCAAAGAGTCACGAGGTTGGCAGGAAATTATTTCTACGCAAAACAGCATTCTACAACGAGGCACAGGATACCCATCTTCCCAGATTTCCTCACAGAGCTGACTTGCACCTGGCCTGAGCCCAGGGCTCCTATGCTGCTCCCGCTCTCACAGTTCCTTGACGTGGCTGGGATGGAATCAGCAGGAATAGCCAACGTGCCACAAATGGAGGACACGTTGGCATCTCATTTGGCCACAAGGTCTTCTGGAACAAAACCGACTCTGCCCAGTAGGGCTTGTCGAGCCTTAGTTACTCAGCTCGAGAAGTGCTACAGGGCTCAGGGTCTCGCGGCGCGCGCGATAAACGCGTCCGCGATGATGCAAGCGTACCTTGCTGAAAAACTGCAGGAGCTCCAGGTGACGACAGACAAGCAGGCTGCCACCGAAGTGCTGGAGGAAGCCCGTAGGGTGACAGATTTTATGCTCCGAATGATGGGGACAGCAGCCATCGCGTAGGGCAGAGGCATGGCCGAGGTGGTCATTGTACAACGCCATCTGTGGATGACCCTAACAGACCTCCTGGAGGGACAACAGATTCATTTTCTGCACCACTCGATAGAACCAATGGGACTGTTTGGAAAAGCTTTGGACCGGAGGCTCATGAACCAGACCCGGTCATGGAATGGACTGGGGTCAGGAGGTCTGCTCGCATACAGAACAGGCACCCCCTCTGCCCCGTGTCTCTCCCTAAGAGGAGAAAAAGCAAACATTCTGGCTCACGCTTATCCAACAGGGACGGTGCGTTGCCCCTGTCCCCCATCACTCCCGGTCCGGATGGCGTGGGGGTACATTTACAGGAAGGCCCCCTCCCTAATATAACTGGCCCCCAAGGGGTCACGGGGTCCAAGGCCCCTGGAGGTGGGCTTGCTCCAGGAACGTGGGCATCTGCCCCTCTGCAGGGACTTGCTACATCACCAACGAGAACAGCCTCTCCGATCACGCCCAGGACTGTGGCAACCTACAGCTTGGCTGCTGAAAGGGACAAACTTATGGCCTCAGGCCTCCCTAGCAATGTGGTAAATACCATACAAGGGGCAAGAACTGTTTCAACACAGACTCTCTATGCTCGTAAATGGTGTGTTTTTGAAGCTTGGTGCATGGAAAGGAATATTACTCCTTATTCCTGTGACCTAGTCCAGCTTCTTACCTTTCTACAGGACTTGCTGGAGAAAGGCTGCTCTTTTTCTACAATTAAGGTGTTTCTGTCAGCCATTTATGCATGCTACGAGGGCTGGGGGGGCAAGACGCCTGGCGCACACCCTCTCATGATAAGGTTCATGAAGGGCGTACTGAGGAAGAGACCCCCCAGCAGGACTTTGACCCCTGAGTGGGATCTTCAATTGGTCCTGAGTGATCTCTGTGAGCCCCCATTTGAACCTTTAAGCTATACTAAGATAGATTTGTTATCTTATAAGACCGCTTTACTCCTGGCTCTGTGCTCGGCGAAACGTGTGGGTGACCTCCATGCTCTGTCTGTGCACCCAATGTGTACAAAGTTGGCCCCTGACGGGTCAAAGGTCACCCTAAGGCCTAACCCTGCATACGTCCCAAAGGTTTTGACTTTGAATCCCAGAAGTCTGGACTTTGAGCTCTCTTCTTTTCCCCCTGCTCCTGTCCTCACTCAGGAACAGAGGAAACTGCGGGCACTCTGCCCTGTTAGAGCCTTAAGTGCTTACATTGAGAGAACAGCTGATTGGAGGAAAACAAACCAGCTCTTTGTGTGTTTTGCAGCCCCTGCTACGGGCAGAGCACTGTCAAAGCAACGCCTCTCACATTGGGTAACTGAGACCATTAAGAGGGTGTACAGTAGCAAGGGTCAACAGGTGCCCTCTGGGGTACGTGCCCATTCTACCAGAGGCTTGGCCACCTCGTGGTCACTGTTCAAGGGCGTGCCAGTTGCAGACATCTGTACGGCTGCGAACTGGAGCTCAACAAACACGTTTGCAAAACATTACTGTTTGGACGTTACTGCGTGTGACGTCACTCAGGCTGTCCTCTCTAACACACAGTAGGGAGCGGCCGAGAGATGCCTAATGTATAAATGCAGATGTTCACACTAGCATGCATTTTACTGAGCATTTCAAGGGTGTGAATGAATTACGTTCCCATAGCAATAGTGTTGCACCGAGTGACTGACTGAAAAGGGAACTGAAAGTTATGCACCATAACTCATGTTCTCTGAAGGAAGGGAACGAGGTGCAACACAGTTGGCCCTTTTCAATGCTGAAAACTCGGTGAAGTGCATTTTGGAGGACATAGGATGGGCGTCCGCATCTTAAGTACCCAGAGGGTGGTGTCTCTGAGGTGACGCTGACGCCCCCTGCCATAAAGGCGTGAATGTATTCCTTCAGGTAATTGCGCGGGGGCGCAATTTCCCATAGCAATAGTGTTGCACCTCGTTCTCTTCCTTCAGGGAACATGAGTTATGGTGCATAACTTTCAGTTTTTCAGAATGTGAAAGCTACATTCTGCAGGTAAAACACTAACTTTTCCTACAAGCTCTTGAATCTGCATCTTTTTACAAAAACAGCTGACTGGATGTACTTGAGCTAAATTAGCTTTTATTTTATTTAGGCAAATTTTTATCATTTTTAGTGGTACAAAGCAAAACTTTACCTACAACATTTTGTGTACATACACAATTTACCAATATATTCAGTTTGTTTTGTTTACCAGGACACCCATATGTATGTTGCATGCAGCAGAGACATCCTAATAAAAGCAGGGTTTTTATGTAAAGAAAATAACATTCCTTCAGATTAGGACCAGCCCAGGCACATTTCAAGGTCCTGTATTACCATATATATGACATATTTTCAGAGATAACTCTGCTTCCTTATCAAGGTGAAGACTTATGGACCAACATTTCTGACAAGAATACTAGGCATGTAAAAGGTGTTGTGCTTACGGTGGGAGAGCCACTGCTCAGCCATAATTGCATTCTTAAATCAAAGCAGAACTACTGCTGTTAGTCATAAAATACCAACAGAATATGATATCCAGGTGAGTGCAGCCATTCACCTCTATCTGTTGGCTCTGAGACAAGCTGGTCAAACACAGTTTCCCAGTCAGTACTGATTTGATGAAATTCTTTGTAAGTCATCAGGAAATCTTTGAATCTTTGACAGCAGAGATACTGTACTCTTTCACATTTTGGGTAATAAAATCACAAGAGACTAAAGTTACTCAAATTTTTTTTTTTTTTTTTTTTTTAGAAGTCTTTATTCATTTCATAACAAAAATTAAAATACATAACATAACAATGAACATATCTCTAACTACAAAACATAGTATGTATAAAATGAAAGGCAGCAGATGAAGAAAAAAATCTTATAATATCTGCTCCTTTGTTATCCAATAAACCATTCAAATAAACAAATTCAAAAAAAATTCAAAACACATAAATAATTCAAGCGATATTTCAGTTTTCTAACACTTTTCATAAAATACATTCATATATATTTTTTTAACATATGGACTTTTACCAGTTTCTTAAATATTGAGATGGATTTAGCTTCCTTAACAGCTAACTCTAAATCGTTCCACAGTCTAACACCTTGAATTAGGGTAGATCTTCCCTTCAAACTGGTTCTGAATTGTGGTTTAAGAAAAACATCCTTCCCCTTAAGATTATAATTGCTGGATCTTTTCACATAATTATTTTGGATATTGGAAGGTAATGCATTATGATGCGCTCTATACATAAATGACAAGATGTTATAATCCACTAAATCAGGGAACTTCAAAAACTTCAGTTCACAAAATAATATATTTGAAGGATGACAATAATGTTTACCCTTGATAATTCTTATAATTCTCTTCTGTAGTATAAATATGGGCATTGTGATTGTTTTGCATGCTTTTCCCCAAACATTAATACAGTAAATCAGATGTGGCACAACAATTGTATTGTACAACAAACATAAGGCTTTATCATTCAGTAGATACCTGACTCTATAAAAAAGTGCAACAGTTTTCGATATTTTCATTTTAACTGAATTTATGTGTTGCTTCCAAGATAATTTATCATCAATGATGACACCCAAAAACTTCGCCTCATATACTCTACAGATTTCTGAATTGTCAATCTTGAATGAAACATCAATATTTTTATTTTTATTGCTGAATATCATATAATTAGTCTTATTTAAGTTTAACGATACTTTGTTGAGTCTAAACCAATTTTGAATTTTATTAAACTCAATCATCATTAAGTTCAATAACTGTTCAACATTCATACCAGAACAAAAAAAAGTTGTGTCATCTGCAAAAAGAACACATTTAAGGAGACTGGACGCCTTAACCAAATCATTTACATACAGGATGAACAACTTTGGACCAATTACAGATCCTTGAGGTACTCCGCATGTAATGGTGCAGTAATCTGATCTTACATCATTTATCTGCACAAATTGTTTCCTGTTATTTAAGTAACTGCTCACCCATTTCAGAGTCAATCCTCTGATACCATATTTATACAATTTCTCAGAAAGAATGTTATGATCGACCGTATCAAACGCCTTTTTTAGGTCAACAAACACACTCACACAGTACTGTTTTTGGTCCACAGCAGTTGTTACTTGTTCAATAAAATCCACAAGCGCCATGGATGTAGAATTTTTTGCTCTGAAACCATATTGGCTATTGGTTAAAATATTTTGTTTTTCAATAAATTGGTCTAATCTGTTACTAAATAATTTCTCCAATATTTTAGAAAACTGTGGTAACAAGGATATCGGTCGATAGTTATTAAACTCACATTTGTCACCTCCTTTAAACAGAGGTACCACCTTGGCCACCTTCATTTTGTCAGGAAATACTCCTTTTGTAAATGATAAATTGCAAATATATGTAAATGGTTCGATTACATGTCCCAGTATGTGCTTTACAAACATCATATCCATTTCCATATAATCCTTTGATCTTTTGTCCAAAAATTTATTAACGACATTCATTATTTCATATTTATCAGTTCCATGCAGGAACATACTTTCAGGGTAATCATCAATTAAATAATTCACATCCTTATTCACCTTAGGTATCGTTGCAGCAAGGTTGGTTCCAACGTCAACAAAGTAATGATTGAATCCATTTACAATTACATTTTCATCGTGTACTTTCTTGTTATCCATTGTAAAGGTTTGTGAAATGCTTGTTTTATTTGTATTTTTTTGTAGAGCGTTATTCACTACCCGCCATGTAGCTTTCATGTCTCCGTTACTTTTATTCAATAAGTCACTATAATATTCTTTCTTATGTTTTCTTATAATCCCAACTAATTTGTTTTTATATTGTTTATATCTATTTTCAGCTTCCCGTGTTCTACATTTCAGGAAACATGAATACAAATGATTTTTCTTTTTACAAGCATTTCTCAATCCCTTCGTCATCCATTGCTGGTCAACAACTTTCTTCTTGGTGTAATTTCTTATAATACAATTTTTTTTATATAAAGCTTCAAGGATATCCATGAATGCATCATATGATTTATTTACATCATCAACATAAACACTATCCCAGTTTTGTTCAATTAAATCATCTTTCAACTTATCCAAGGCTTTCTTAGATGTGTTTATTATTTTTGTTGTACATGGAATTATTTTTTTTGTTGATTGAAACTTCTTGAAGATGGTAAACACCGGTAAATGATCACTAAGATCACTCATTAAGATGCCACCAGTCACATTTCCATTTGTGGCATTTGTAAAAATATTGTCAATTATAGTAGCACTATGAGACGTGATTCTTGTTGGCTTTGAAATTAAATGATAAAGATTTAGGGAATGCATTGAGTCTATAAATGAACCAACATTGTTAGAATCTTTCTGTATTCCCAAATCAATATTAAAGTCTCCACAAAGAAAAATTGTTTTATTGCATCTCTTGTCAAATAACTCAATAATTTTATCTGTGAATGACTCAATATTTGATCCGGGTGGTCTGTATACACAACTTATAATGATATTTCTGTCATTTTTATTAATTATTTCAATAGTTATCATTTCAATTAATTTCTCATCATTTATTGACATTTCCCTGATTAAATTACATTTTATAGTACTTTTTACAAAAAGTGCCACACCACCACCTCTTTTTTTATATCTGTTCATTGTATACAATTCATACCCATCGATTTGTGCATTAATTATATTATCATCCTTTAACCACGTCTCAGACAATGCAATTATTGTAAATGTTCTATCAAGTTGCTTTAAATAATCAGTAATTTTGGAAATATTTGCATTTATACTTCTACAATTGAAATGAATTATGGATAAGCCAGATTTTGTCAAGCTAAAATCATTGAATTGTTGTTCACTATAATAATCACAACCCTCTATTGTTGGAAAAAAACCAGGATCAATCAGATCATCAACATTATATATTTTCGATTCAGATTCAATATATTCTGTCATTGTCAAAAACATCCATTCATCGAACTAATGTTTTAACAATTAAAATTTTATAAATTTTATATGAAATATAATTTGATGACTTGAAGGTTGCCATTTTCCTGGATTATTTAAATTTTTCCAAGTCCTTCATTTCCTTTATTATTTTGGGCTGTGATTGTTCGTTGACTTTGAGCCAAACATATCCATTTCTCGTCCATGTTGATATTATTACGTTTTGTTTTTTTAACCATCTTGCCTCCCGAGCAATGTTGGCATTCTGTTTTGTCAGATGCTCATTCATATATACCTTTGTGTCCTTTAGTTTTTTTGCCTGCATCAACACATTATTTCTAAGTTTCCTGCTTACAAATCTAACTACTATTGCTGGTTTGATTTTATCTTGTCCTGGCAAAGTATAGCAGATAGATACATCCTCATGGTTGATATTAATGTTTTTGTCCTCCAGAAATGATAGAACTTGGTTTTCCAATGTCTGTATATCTTGATGAGATGCGTCCTCTGTTGTTGCTGGACCCTTCACAGCTTTTGAATAGGTCATCGGTTTCACTGTTAAACCAGTTATAATCAGATTCTCCAATCTCGCATTTCTTTCTATATCTTCAACTTTTTTTTCTAGTTCAGTTATTTTTTTGTCCTTTTCATTTATTTGAAATTTGAGTTGTTTCACTTCTTCTAACAATCCATGTAATAGTTCTTGTTTTGAAGTCAATTTAGACAGTTCCATACTCATAAAGTCCAATGACTTTTTAATGTCCTCCATTTCTGTACCTTGTTCATCCAAAAGATCTTTCTTTCCACGTCTGGCTTTATTTGACATTATTAAGTGTACTTACAACCTGTAGATGTGCGCACAGCCAAGAAAAGCTGACGCCCGATCCTTGGCCACTACCGCCCTCTGATGGTAGCCAGTGGCTACTGCACACCAATCCAGCGCCAGAAAAAAGAAAGGAAGGAAGAAACTACGGTGGCCCAAATGACCACCAGCAGCCCGCAAAATCCTCCTGCGAAGACCGGCTCCCAGTGGCACCTAGACCCAACAGCCGCAGACCTCAATCTTCACCCTGCAAAGCGGGCACAGCCTCAGCAGATGGTCTCCTCAGTAGCCCCACGCCGTCGCTCGCTCAGCCCAGCGAGGCCGACTCCACAGATAGCCCCTCGGCTAGGTAGATTTGGCTAGGTAGCTTCCCAGTTTTTGGCCGAAGGCCGAGGCCCAACCTCACAGGAAACGACAACCCAGTCGCTCCTTTCCAGGCAGTAGAATGTCCTTCTGTGTGCCGTAAGTTTTCCCCTTTTTTTCTTTTACATCTTTTACAAATTATCCAGAACCCTTTATTATTTCTACATGTAAAATGTGGGTCATAGTAAATAGTATAGTATTGTGTAGTACAGTACAGTATAATACAGTAAGTGTAGTATACTATAGCATAGCATAATATAGTATATCATGGCATAGCTTAGCATAGTACAGTATGGAATATTATTGCATAAGAATAGTGTATATATATATATACCGGTATATATTTTTTTTTTTTCAACCTTTATTTATACAGGTTAGTCCCATTGCGTCACAAGGACTCATTTACAAGAGAGACCTGTTTTAGTCAGACAACATATAAAGTACAGACAACAATAAACAACAATAAAATGCATCCTTCCATTATCATTACTCACTTCTTCCTTTTTGGGTCATGGGGGTCACTGGTGCCATATCCAGCAGTCACTGTGTAAGAGGCAGGGGACACCCTGGACAGGTCTCCAGTCCATCACAGGGACACACAGAGACAAATGAAAAAAACAACCATTCATTCTTTCACTCTCACCTAAGAACAATTTAGAGTTTCCAATCAGCCTAACATGCACGTTTTTGGACTGTGGGAGGAAACTGGAGTACCCAAAGTAAAGCTATGCATGCACAGAGAGAGCAGGCAAATTCCACCCAGAAAAGCCTCCGGAACAGGATTTGAACCAGTGCAAACTTCTCACTGAGAGACGGTACCTCTTCCAACTGCAGCTCATGCTGCTGATTATTTCATGCTGCTGATTATTTCATGCTGCTGTGTACATTCATACTCATCTGCTCACACAAACTCATGTTCGTGCTGATGTTGTTCAGCGTATTGTTTTGCACAATTAGTGTTTAAAGAGGAACTAAACTCAGAAATAACTTTTTTTAGCTGATAAACTCCCTAGAATGTGTTTAAAATGTTTTGTAGCACTATGTCTGTGTTACTTTTCAGATATTTGTGCGTATATGTCTAAATCTGCAATATTTGGTCTAAAAACGTGTTTACGGTAGTCCTATGGGTTGAACTGTGGTATTGCACCCTAATTTCCTTATTTGTCTACGATTCGCACTGTGACATATTTTCGCATGCTTTCGTCACGAAAGTGGTTCAAGCAAAGCCAATCCCCTGCGGAGATGAGAAGGTCCGCGCTGCAGTTCATACCTGAAAGTTATGCACCATAACTCATGTTCCCTGAAGGAAGGGAACGAGGTGCAACATAAATGCTATGGGAAATTGCATCCCGCGCGATTACCTGAAGAAATACACTCACGCCTTTACGGCCGGGGCGTCAGCATCACGCCAGAGACCCCGCCCTCTGGGTATTTATGGCGCTGACGCCCATCCCACTTTCTCCAAAATGCACTTCACCGAGCTTTCAGCATTGAAAAGGGCCAGGTATGTTGCACCTCATTCCCTTCCTTCAGGGAACATGAGTTATGGTGCATAACTTTCAGTTCCCTTATCAGTCAGTCACTCGGTGCAACATACAGTAAATGCTATGGGAACTTAATTCATTCACGCCCTTGAAATGCTCAGTAAAATGCACGCTAGTGTGAACGTCCACCTTTATTCAATAGGCATCTCAAAGCTGCTTTCTACTGTGTGTTAGAAAGGACAGCCTGAGTGACATTACACGCAGTAACGTCCAAACTGTAATGCTTTGCAAACGTATTTGTTGAGCTCCAGTTCGCAGCCGCACAAATGTCTGCAACTGGTACACCCTTGAACAATGACCAGGAGGTGGCCAAGCCCCGAGTGGAGAGAGCACGCACTCCAGAGGGCACCTGTTGACCTTTGCTACTGTATGCCCTTTTAATGGCCTCAGTCACCCAGTGTGAGAGTCGCTGCTTTGACAGGGCCCTACCAGTAGCTGGGGCCGTAAAGTACACAAACAGTTGATTTGTTTTCCTCCATTCAGCTGTTCTCTGCATGTAAGCACGTAAAACTCTCACGGGGCAGAGCGCCTTCAGCCTTTCCTGTTCCTGAGTGAGGACAGGAGCAGGAGAAAAAGCAGAGAGATCAAAATCCAGACTCCTGGGGTTCAGAGTCAAGACCTTGGGTATATACGCAGGATTAGGCCTTAAGGTGACCTTTGACCCATCAGGGGCAAACCTGGTACACATTGGGTGCACGGACAGCGCATGGAGGTCACCCACGTGTTTTGTCGAGCAAAGAGCCAAGAGCAAAGCGGTCTTATAAGATAAAAAAAATCTATCTTAATATCGCTTAATGGTTCAAATGGGGGCTCACAGAGAGCACTCAGGACCAGACTGAGATCCCATCCAGGGGTTAAGATCCTGCTAGGGGGTCTCTTTCTTAGCACCCTCTTCATAAATCTTATTATGAGCGGGTGCGCGCCAGGTGTCCTGCTACCCCAAGCCCTCGTGACAGGTTGAAATTGCTGATAAAAACACCTTAATGGTTGAGAAAGAACAACCTTTCTCCAGCAGGTCCTGAAGAAAGGTGAGGAACTGGACCAAGTCACATGAATAAGAAATAATATTTCTTTCCATGCACCAAGCTTCAAAAATAAGCCATTTCTGGGCATAGAGAGACTGTGTTGACACAGCTCTGGCATTTTGAATGGTATTTACCATGTTTTCAGGCAGGCCTGAGGCCACCAGTTTGTTCCTCTCAACCACCAAGCTGAAATCTGCCACAGTTCTCAGCATAAGCGTCGAGGTTGTTCCTTCTGGTGACGTGGTGGATCCCTGGAGAGGAGCAAGGGGTGGAGCTAGCTCCTCCTCAAGGGCCCTGATTTCTTTGGCTCCTTGAGGGTCAACCAGGTTAGGAAGAGGGTCCTCCTGCAGATGTGCCGCCCTATCACTCTGATCGAGAGTGTTGGGAGGCAGAAGCAGTCTGTTGTCCTCATTTGGGGTGGCTGTGGCGTAGTGGTAATGGCAGTCGACCCCGATCGGAAGGTTGGAGGTTCGAATCACACGTCCGCCCACCATGTGTTGTTGTGTCCCTGGGCAAGACACTTAACCCCGAGTTGCTCCCGGCAGGTCTGGATGGCGCCTTGCAAGGCAGGCTACCACTACCGGTGTATGAATGTCTGAATGAATGGGTGGATGGCTGGTATTGGAAAGCGCTTTGGGGCTCCTCACAGGGGGCTGGAAAGTGCTATATAAATAAGCTCCATTTACCATTTACCATTAGGCAAAAGCGGAACAGAATGTCTGTTTTTCCTCTTTTTGTTTTTCCTCTTTTTGTGGGGAGTCATGGTCCTGAGGGGGTGCAGGCTCTGTATACGAGCAGACCTCCTGACTCCAGCCCGTTTCATGGTTAGGTCCAGTTCACTGGCCTCATCAGTGCCTTGGAACCTGATGAAACTCCGGGGAGCTGTGATTCACCCGATGGATGGATGTCGTTTGAGAGCAGAATTGACTCAGTACAGCGAGCATGCACGGTCACACACTGCAGGATCATTGCTTAAACAGAACGTGTCACCCACTGAGGATGAGGGGACAGCTTCAGCATGAGGATGTGAAGCTGCTCGAGATAACGAAACAGGTTTTGGCCTGTGGGCTTCTGTCGTGACCCCCTATCACTTACTGGAATCCGTTGAATAGGAGCTGGTGGGTTGTCAGGTACTGTCGACGCGCACCCCTGGAGCGCGGACGTGTTACAGGTTTGTTTGGTTTGTGTATTGCCAGCCCCATGGTTTACAACGGGGTGGGGGCTGGAACATGTGACCTCCCTCACGTGTCTTTGTGAGGACTGACAGGCCTGATTGCAGACGCCTCTGGCATTGTCTGTTGCAGACAGACCCGAGGCACCCAGCTGGGGCTTATTGATTAGGCTAACACCCCGTGAGCCGCAAGGGAGGGGGGAATGATGACCCCCACCCCTTATATTGGCTGGAAGAACAGAGGGGGTTGTGCTACTGCATGATGTTACTGTGTTTGTTGTTGTTTTTGTTTTGTTTTTAGTCAAGAAAACAGAGAGGGGCTGTTTTTTTAGCTTTATTCGTGCTTATGTGTAACGACATATTTGACTTTATGTCACCCACAGCAGAAAAGACATGATTCGTGCATAAAACAAAGTCACCAGCTTTTTGTACCGTGTTACAAACAAAGTCTGGATGTGAAAAGGTCATTTCCCGTACCGCGTGGACGGGTGATCCTGTAAAGTCAAGAAGAAGGCCTGGTTCGTCAGGAACGTTTATGTCTGGCGTCCTGGTTTGCCGAGGAGGTCCTATGTCGGACCGCCTGGCGGGGAACAAATCTGTTCTTGCTCCAGGCGTGTTCGGCCCGAGGTGGGTCCGACTGGGATCTTTGCCGGTGCTCGGGCTTGTATACTGGCCGCTTTTGCGGTGGGACATGTGTGGCTGACTGACGTCGAGGCTGCGCTTTTCTGCTCCCAGCTGACTCCCTGGGCGGGTGCGTAAGCTCTTCTGGGAATGCCTACCCAGAGAGCCGCAGCCTGTTTGCGCCTCTGGTCCAGCCTGGTCTGAATTCGATCCAGAGCTTTTCCAAATAATCCCGTCGGCTCTATCGAGTGGTGCAGAAAAGGAATCCTCTGTCCCTCCGGGAGGTCAGTTAGGGTCATCCACAGATGGCGTTGTGCGATGACCACCTCAGCCATGCCTCTGCCTTGTGCAATAGCTGCTGTCCCTATCATGCGGAGCACAAAGTCTGTTGCCCTGCGGGCTTCTTCCAGCACGTCGGCGGCAGCCTGTTTGTCTGTCGTTACCTGGAGCTCCTGTAGATTTTCAGCCAGGTACGCTTGTATCATGGTGGACGCGTTCATTGCGCGCGCCGCTAGGCCCTGAGCCCTGTAGCATTTCTCGAGCAGAGAGGCTGAGACTCGACAGGCTTTGCTAGGCAGAGTTGGTTTCGTCCCGGATGACCTGGGGGCCAGGTGAGATGCCAGTGTGTCCTCCATCTGAGGAACATTGGCTATTCCCGCCGCTTCCGTCCCATCCACATCGAGGAACTACGAGAGCGGCAGGAGCATGGGAGCCCTGGGCTGAGGTCAGGTACGAGTCAGCTCCGTGAGGAAATCCGGAAAGATGGGCATTCTTTGCCTCGTGGCGGACTGCTGTTTTGAGTAAAAATAATTTCCTGCCAACCTTGTGACTTGTTGACGAGGTGGAGGTTCTGGCCAAGGGATCCGTAACGCGTCCGTTGCTCTGCGACACAAGTCGAACAGAGCAAGGATCAAAAAGTCAGTCTCCGGGAGCACAGGCGCCGGGGTGCAGGAGAGGTTTCCCCCCTGTTCGTCGTACTCAATGTCGGCGTCATCCGCAAAAAATTCACCTGAGGCTGATATCGAGATCTCTTCTTCGTTCATCAAGCGTCGAGTGTCGAAGTCGGTTGTTAAGTCCCCGATGGGAACCAACGCATCCGGGCTGTTGCCCCATTCGACTTGGGTGCTGTCCTCCAGAGCCATGCTCTCGAGCTCCTGTGTGGAAGTGAGAGGCTCAGTAGTGTCTGGGTCTGTTGGCGCCGCAACAGCGCCCATGGCTTTGGCGACGAAGTCCGCCCGGTGCCTCCTCACCACCTCCAACATCTGGCTGCAGTGTGGACAATAGTCGGGCGTGTCCAACGCCATCTTCGCATGCAGCATTCCCAGGCAGACTGGACAGGTCTTGTGGGTGTCCGTCGTCGAAAGGGAAAAACCATATCCGCTCGGGCAGGCGCGCGAGGTTGGACTCGCTGTCCTGCTCGTATTTTTTGGAAGTCTTGGCTTTCGCTTTCCTTTCTCCGGAGGCATGTCCGAGATAAGACGAGCGAGTCCTTCCAAAATCCTTTTTTTTTAAGACGTCTCCTCCGTCGTGTCGCTTTCGTTGGCTAGCCTGCTACGAAATTAGCAGAGGTAGCGATGTGACGCAGTTAGCGCCGTCGAGCGAAGCAGTCTGCGGAAAGAGGAGAAGAAAAAACTTCGGGGTTAAGGAAAAATGTGTCGGACTAGCTTTCGCTAGCCCAGTAGTACGCAGGAAGAATTCTCTGTAGGCCGTGTGAAGGAAGCAAGCTCATCTCTGGTCGAGCGATGAAGCAACAGAGAAGTCCCGCGAAGAGAAGAGAAGTTCAGGTTTTAGCGAGGTGAAGGGCAATAAGAGAAAGTGGGATGGGCGTCAGCGCCTTAAATACCCAGAGGGCGGGGTCTCTGGCGTGACGCTGACGCCCCGTCCGTAAAGGCGTGAGTGTATTCCTTCAGGTAATCGCGCGGGGTGCAATTTCCCATAGAAATTATGTTGCACCGAGTGACTGACTGATAAGGGAACTTATATGGAAGTGGTACATTTCACTCCAGAAACGTACTGCAACAGAGCATATTATAGTTTTTGGAATGGCACTGGTTATTTGTGTATTTCAACCTATTTATTCCAAGACTACCTTCCACTTCATCAAAACTGTTTGGCGGTATTTGTGTTCTTATTGTGCGATGGACGAGTGATGCCTGAATGCCTGGTTGGGACAGTGGTGGAGGTACAGGTTTGCGATCTGGACGATGCAGGTTCGATCCCGGTCACAGAGAACCTTATGGTATTATTTTAATTTTTTTAAGCCTTTTGTTTTGGATAGATCGGGTGGAATAGATAAATACATTTACGTATTTATTCTTTGTTGTTGCTTGTTTTAAGTGGTGTATTACTAATATAATTTTTAACATTCAAAAACAATTACGGTCTCTCGTACTGGCCACACCTCCTCGCTCAGCCCACACCCGCCTCCCCCTTCTTTAGGCGGTGTCTGTTGACGCACCCATTTTTCTGCATTTTTCAAATCCTGTGCTGGGGCGGGGCTATCTCCGGACGGTGGGGTGAGCTACACTTAAACGTATTCAGAGTCAGAGTCAGAGAGTCTTTATTGTCATTTGCACCGCATGTAGTACATGTGATGAAATGAGATTTTGTACACAGGGTCCCAGTTACATCCAACAACAAAATGTAAGAGAAAAACAGCAATAACATCTAGGATATGAACCAAGAAAAACATCCAACTAGAAATACACTAAGCCCTAGAGTAATAGAAAAACGTCACTACAAACAGCAGCACGAACATGAGTCCCCACGAGCAGATGGTCACAGATGAACACAGCAACAAGAAAACAGATCAGCATCAGCATGACTCAACACTTCACAGCGACCACTCTTATTATTTATTTATTCATGAGTCCAACAGCCCCAGGGCAGAAGCTGCTCCTCAGTCCACATTCTTCTGTGAATTGGCTGTTTAGTTTCTCCAATGTAGAGGAGAACATTCTACATTGGAGAAACTAAACAGCCAATTCACAGAAGAATGTCCCAACACAGGAGAGCCTCCTCCTTTGGACAAAACTCAGCTGTTCACCTCCACCTCACGGACAAGGGACACTCTTTTGAGGACCAGAATGTACATATTTTGGACCGAGAGCATAGATGGTTTGAGAGGGGTGTGAAGGAGGCTGTTTATGTAAAACGAGAGAAACCATCGTTAAAAAGAGGAGGAGGCCTCAGATTTCAACTTTCTAAACTTATAGTGCGGCCCTGGGTCTGGTTCCCAAACGTTTCGCACCTGATGAAAACAGAGGGGCGTCGTTTGTGAATTAGACTGGCAAGGACTTTGAGAGGTCCCTGCTGTTAAAGGTTCAGTATGCAGTTTCTGTAGAACTGCAGCACTTAGAAATATTTTCAACAGGCAAAGCATTCTGATCCCTCCCCCTCAGAGCCATATGTGGCTCTGCCCCCTTGTGGTCTGTTGAATTTCAAATTCAAGCTCTGTTTTTATTGGCTGATTCAAATTCAAGCTCTGTTTTTATTGGCTGGTTACAAACTCTGTTTTTATTGGCTGGAAAATGGCGGGTCACCTTTTCTTTTTAGAAATGCTTATTTACCACCTGGAGAAGCAAGGGGACAATATTTTTTTTTATTTTTTTTCAGAGATTACCTGGCTAACATCAGTCTGTCAGGAGGTAGTGACAGAGTGAAGAAATATGTTCATAAAAAAGCTACATACTGAAGCTTTAAAGCTGGGGTATGTAAGATTGTAATGTAGTCTGTAACTTTTCAAACAATATATATTTTAACATATTTCTTCACTCTGTCACTAGATTGATGTTAGAGAGGTAATCTCTGAAAAAACTAAAAAAAAATATTGTCCCCTTGCTTCTCCAGGTGGTAAATAAGCATTTCTAAAAAGAAAAAGTGACCCGCCATTTTCCAGCCAATAAAAACAAAGTTTGTAACCAGCCAATAAAAACCGAGCTTGAATTTGAATCAGCCAATAAAAACAGAGCTTGAATTTGAATTTCAACAGACCACAAGGGGGCAGAGCCATATATGGCTCTGAGGGGGAGGGATCAGAATGCTTTGCTTGTTGAATTTTTTTCTAAGTGCTGCTGTTCTACAGAAACTGCAGACTGAACCTTTAAGGTGTGAGGTGTGATTTGTCAATTTACATACAGTAGGATGTGTGTGTGTCTTCTGTAATCCCTGCTTTCACACGCTGAACTTTGAATGTGTCACATGTTATCTCAAGTATGTGTGTGTGTTTGCTTTCAATATACATAGGTTGATGCGTGTCACCTCAGCCTGTTTATAACTTCACTCACTCACAGCCTGCTCATTGAATTGATAAAGCTCCCCGGATGGGAAGCAAAACGTTTTCTGTTACAAATAAAGTCCAGTTGTTTCGGTATTGAACACCTTTTTTGATTCTATCATGTCCTGGACGACTGAGAATCTTCACCAGCAGATGTCTGATGATGATAGATGAAGATGAACCAGTGTGAGAGCCTACGTGTAGATAATGATGATCAACTGACCAAGGAGTACAGAGTGATGTGATAGGTACAGTAGATACAACCAGTTGTGAATCTTAACGTGCCATGGTAGACAGCATCCAACATCTGCAAGCAGCTGGCAGGAGTATCCATGTAAATAATGCCACCATAATCAATGGCCGGTAGGAAGGTCGTAGCTACAAGGTGTTTTCTGGCATTCAGGGTTAAGCAACATATATTTCTGAAAAATACACCCAGTTTTAATTTCAGTTTCTTCATCAAGTTTAAGATACGTGATTTAAAAAAGAAATATGCATTAATTAAAATTCCAAGTATTTGTAAGAATCTACAAACTCAAAAGGAACACCATGCATGGATGAGATAGGAAGAAGGGTTGCTGGTACTGACTTCCTGTTGGAAAACAACATTCTTTTGGGTTTGTCAGCATTTAGCACCAGCTTGAGATGGAATAAGTCTGACTGAATGATGTGCGGACTGTAGAAGCTGGAAAACATTGGCAACTGTGTTAGCTAAGCAATAAACAATTGTATCATCAGCATAGAGTGCAACGATGCATCAGGAATGTCGACCTACATTACCTATACAGGTATAAGTTGTAAAAATAATGTGAAACATTGTAAAAACTGTGTTCCCTTCCTGTATTGCACAACTTTCTGAAAACGTATTGTGTTGTTTATTTTTATGTACACATACAGTTGTTCCTCTAAATAAAACTTAACATGGAGTAAACTACCGTCAAATGCACCTTCTACGTCTTTTTGTTTGTTTTGTTTTTGACCTGCCATTTGTTCAGGTCAGAGATTATATGTCAGCAGAGACATCAGAACAAATTAAAATCTTCTCAGAAACTTAAAAAAAAAAACATGATTGATTTGCCTTATCTTATTGCTCCAGATTATCATTTTTGATGCTTGTGCAAGGTAAGAAAGAGCAGAGTAGTACGGTGGATCTAAGGTGTAAATGGACAATATTTGAAAAACAGAATTACATATGAAAAAAACACAACAAAAATACATTAGAAAAAATGGAATTACATTGCTACCAGTTATTACTGTCAATATTCTGTTGTACCCAGAATGTTAACACGTTTTGCCATTTGTATAGCTGGAGTTGTGTGGGGATATTTGTCTTCTGGACATTTAGGGACATGAAACTATTTTTTCCCTTTTTCTATAGTGAGGATTTTCTTTCCACTCTGATAGATGTAAAAAAAAAACTGAAAAAAACTTAAAGTTATGCACCATAACTCATGTTCCCTGAAGAAGGGAACGAGGTGCAACACAATTGCTATGGGAATCAGCGCCTCCGCGCGGTTACCTGAAGTAATACACTCACGCCTTTACGGCTACGGCGTCAGCGTCGTGCCAGAGGCCCTGCCCTCTGGACATTTAAGCGGCTGACGCCCGTCCATCTTTCTCTAAAAAATGCACTTCACCGAGCTTTCAGCATTGAAAGGGCCAGATGTGTTGCACCTTGTTCCCTTCTTCAGGGAACATGAGTTATGGTGCATAACTTTCAGTTCCCTTTTAGTCGCTCTCTCGGTGCAACACAATTGCTATGGGAACGTAATTCATTCACGCCCTTGAAATGCTCAGCAAAATGCATGTGAGAACATCTGCCTTAATACGGCAGGCATTTCCCAGCCGCTCTCCACAAGGTATGTAGAGAGCACAGCCTGAGAAGAAAAATGCCACATGTAGAAACTTCGTCCTGATGTTACCACTGGACACATAGATGAAAACACCAGTTCGAGACAGCATAAGTGTCCTCTGCTAGTGTGATTACTCGTTATCCCCCTTTTCCCCTGGAAATCTTGAGAAGCAGGAGGAAAAGAGCAAGGGACCCATTACGCCACTGGCAATCAGATGGCGATGTGGAGGTAGAAAACCCAGTTCAAGCACAGGGTAACCTTCCAGGTCCACAGGGGAAAAATTTATGTAAAAGGGGCACGCACGAGTCCCTCATCTGCTTCTTGAACAGACAACTACTAGGACTGTCAAAGAGGCCCATCCTGATGTTGGAGAACTGTAAGAGGAGAGGGGAACCCTTCCACTGAAGCATCTCCCAAGTAAACATAAACACCAAGGGACTCCCTTGTGTATGCTGTTGTTGTTGGAACAAAGACAATCAGGCCCTAGGTCCTCAGCCATTCCCTTCAGTGGCCAGGCTGAAGGCGGCCACAGCTCCGGACGCGGGTGTAGAAGCTGCCCACGTGCCTGAGTCAGCAGGTCTCTGTAAGAAGGCAACTGCCATGATATCCCTGAACATTGAGAAGTAGAGGTCACATTGTGAGCCGGCTCAGCATGGGGACAAGCCCAACGAGGTTCTTCCAAACCGTGACCAGACCTGATCCACGACTCGTGGGTTCAGTCTTATTCCGATTCCAAAAGAAACCCTCTTTAAAGGGCATTCACTCCGTAACTCAGTTCACTCGGAACACGAGTCGCCCTGAGCGACAATAATCCTGGAGCGTACCAAGTGAGCATCCTCTGTGTCAGGCTGAGGAGGGCTTGAGATCTCGTCCCCCCTTCCCAGTCACTGAAGGACACCGTGGTGTTGTTATCTGATTATGCCAGAACGTGCTGTCCCGTAATCAGACCTTTACCAAAGAAGTATTTTGCTGACAGGAATACGGCCAACAACTCTAGGAAGTTGATGTACAATCTTGCTTCCTGCTCATTCCAGAGGCCTTGGGCATTCTGATTTCTGCAGACTGCCTCCTCATCCTGTTTCCGAGGTGTCCGTCGTGATGATCACACGGGATGACACCTTACCTTACGGGACCCCTCCCGTGAACACAGACAGGTCCCCTCAAGGTTCCGGGGCCCTCAGGCACTTTGAAATGAATATAAATTTTCCTGCTTACCCAGACGGGGGCAAGTTGTTTTTGTTGTTTTAGCCATGTATGCAGGGCCCGCATCTTCAGCAATGCGTGTGGCACACAGGGGCGTTGGCACGCTTACAGGGGAATCCGTTGATTCAGTTTAAACGTTACCAGGCAATGGCGAATCGAGGAAACACGTTCCTCTGAGAGCCATGCCTTGTACTGGATGGTGTAGACCTACACTCCCAGAAATACCGTAATCCGTGATGGGGTCAGGTCACTCCTTTGTGGGTTTATGAAAAAACTGAGAAACTCCAGGTGAGAGATCACCCTGCAGGAGTGTGACTAGGCCTGCTTCCGGCCAAAAACCAGGAGGTCATCCAGGTAGTTCATAATCCTGACTCCTTGATTCCTAAGAGGGGTCCGGGTTGCATCCAGACATTTAGTAAATGTACGAGGAGCAGTCTTCAAACCGAAGGGTAAGACTTTGTATTTATAAGCTTTCCCTTCGAAGGCAAACTGGAGGAATTTCCTATGCCTCCTTCAGACGCCCACATGGAAACAGGCGTCTTTCAAATCCATTGTACATGCGTAATCTCCAGGCCTCACGGACTGGGGGACCTGTCGGACTGGGGGACCTGCCGCAGTGTCAACATTTTGAACTTGAAAAATTCTCGTTTTCTTGCCCAGAGTCCTGAGATCCAGGACCGGTCTCAGGGATTCATCTCTTTTGGGCACCAGGAAGAGCGTGAGCCCACAACGCATCCGTTGTGATGACCCGTTCATTTGTCAGACACACCCTCAAGGTATGCACGTGCGCCATGAACCTGGGAGGGATGTCTTAGCCGCTGCTTGTCATGTTTGAGTGCGGAAGGGGTGGCTTCCGACCCCTCTCGCGTACTCTGGAGCAGGCTGGTCTGCCTAACAGAAGACATTGCGAGATCTGACTGTCTCAAGCAAAACTCGTGTGTCCCACTGCGGTTCATAGTCTGACCTAGTAGGTTGTGTTTCACCAAAGTGGTGAGTCAAGAACCAGGGCAGTCTGTGCTCTGGTACTTCCATTCTTGTATATGCATGAAAAAGGGTTTATTTTTCATTACACATACAGTAGACGAGTTATGTTTAGTGCATACACACATACCACCAGCTTCTTGTAGCATTTTACAAGTGAAGTCTGGGCTCAAAAGGTCAGGTTCCCATACTGCGTGAAGCCTGGTTTATGGTTGACGCGTCGCATAGGGCGCGAGAGAGCGCACGGCCAAAGTGACGCAATCATATAGTACCCACTCCTCGCTTTGGCCCCGCGCGTCGGCTTGGCGCGTGTCGCGCACCTCCGAATTTTTGAAACTCCGCAAGCCTAGCGCGCGTGCCGAATTGATTGACAGGTCAGGTGTGGACCTCACCGACAGCCTTCACGCTCTTCACGCCAGAGCCTGCAGCTGTCTGCGCCGCTGTGGTCGTGGAAACGGCGTCGCGACGCATGGAGGAATGTTTTTTATGTGATACAAATGTATTAAATTCCCCGAGCGAGCAGAAAGCCATTTGTTTTTGTTGTGTGATTTCAAACAGTTCTTCTTCTATGGTAGATTTCTTCTTCTACACCTTTCTTGCAACATATGTACAGGTTTTAGAGGGTACTGCCACCTGCTGGTCCGTAAAAGAACAGCACTTTGCCGTGCGCCACCATGCAACACTATAAACGCATAAAGCCGCACGGCTCAGTGTGCGCGCAGCCCGCACGCTCCAGCTTGCAGACCAAAGCGCGACTATAACCAAGCCTTGAGCGGGCAAACCTGAAGCCCTGTTCCCATTTTGGAACCAGGATGCCATCAGTAGTCTGAGATTTTATTGTCGTGTGTGGATGGCAATTTCTCTTTATTACACAAGGGTCTGAGTGTTCTTGTGTGTTTAAACGTTCCGAACCAGCTAGTCTGTGCTCCTTAAAACACAGGAACTGGTGGCAAAAAATTCGGCATATTCTCTCCTTCTGTGAGTGAGAGCGCCTGTAATGGTACAGGGGCATCTCAGACTTTCCTCTTCTTTTGCTGGTGGCCCCTTGCAGCTCCTGTAGCTTTTCTGCCTGGTGAGCCTGCAATACCGAGGCCACTTGTCCTTGTCCATCCCGTCAGGGCCCGTCGGGCCCTGAGATGGTTAACGTCAGAGAGTCATCCATAGCCTCATGGGTGGCTAAGCTCTCAGCGTCATCAATGTTTCGTCGTAGGCATAGGAAAACTACCAGGTAGCGCAGCTGAACAGGTAGCTGAAAATCCTTCTCCTGGACTATGCTGGACAGAGAGTCTCCTTGTTAGCTGGGGCTAAATGTGGAGGTACTCGTGATCCCGCTAGCGGTGTTAAGATGGGCCCTCGAGCAACGCAGCATCGGTAAAATACACTTATATGCGATGAATTCTACAGTCGATTCGGCCGGACAGGATAGCGGAAAAGGCAAAATATGAGAAGGTTAGCTAGCAAGCTAGGCCAAGCATTTTCTCATACCTCCCGATGGAGTCCTTCGTTGTCCGCTCGTAACCGTGCTAATCGTGTTAGCAACGCTGTCGTCCGCCACGTGTTGTCGCGGGTGCTCCTAGTTAGCCATGCTAACCGTGGGAGCTAGCCAGATAGCAGTGGGGTTATTCCATTTCCACTCTCCTTTCTCCGGGGTCATCCGTGAGAAAAGCTTCGAGTGTCCTTGCGTGTATCATCCCTGAGCAGGCCGGACAGGCCTCGTGGATGTCCGTTGCTGAAGAAGGGGGTAGCCAGATCCGCTGAAGCAGGTTTGGGAGCCGGAGCTCACAGCCTGCCAGAGTTCCTCGTCCGAGGACGTCCTCTCGCTGAGCTGCTCGCGGCTGCTGGCCTGTTAGCTTCGTTAGCTTAGCAGATAGCGTGCCTCATAGTTAGCGTTCACTAACCGAGCAGTAGAAAAGCAGAAGAGAAAAGGCACGGGAGCTGGGGCTCGCATGCCTGCTGGTCTTTGACTTTTGGGTTTTCGCATTACCTTCTCAGGAGCCATGGCTGAGAAAAGTTAAGCCCGTTAGCAATGCTAACGTCGTCCGGAGACGTCTCCCTCCTCGTGTCGCTTTCGCCGGCTAGCCTGCTACTTGTTAGCAGGGTAGCGGTGTCGCGCAGTCAGCGTCGTCGAGCGAAGTGGTCTGTGGAGAGAGGAGAAGAAAACTTTGGGGTGAAGGAAAAATGTGCCGGACCAGCTTTCGCTAGCCCAACAGTCCGCAGGAAAAGATTCTCTGTATGCTCTGTGTAGGGAGCGAGCTCACCTCTGGTCGAGCGATGAAAATACAGAGAGGATCCCAGAAGAGTGTTTCAGGTTTAAACGAGGTGAAGGGCAAAAAGAGAAAGATAGACGTGCGTCAGCCGCTTAAATGTCCAGAGGGCGGGGCCTCTGGCGCGACGCTGACGCCGTAAAGGCGTGAGTGTATTACTTCAGGTAACCGCGCGGAGGCGCTGATTCCCATAGCAATTGTGTTGCACCGAGAGAGCGACTGAAAGGGAACAAGGACATATAGCAGTATATAATGTACATACACGTCTACTCTTTGCATAAACAAGTATGTCCATTCAACCATATTTCACAGTGATTAAAATCATTATTGTTGTGAAATTTTTAACAGGTACTAGACTTTGTTACACTGACTAGTCTAGATGTGACTGGTACACTGTTAAGATGGTTATTTTGCTTAGTAGAA
>JBBPBX010021150.1:3194-38244 GCA_038048925.1 Garcialebias charrua | reverse complement strand
TCTCACTAATGAAGAGCAGACACTCAAAGAATGCCCTGTACCCCTGCTGGCTGGTGGAAGAAGAAGAAGAAAAAACACTTTATTTTGAAGGCACAGCATTAAAACAGATGGTTGACAAAGAAACTTTCCAGATTGTTCAAAGCTTGTAAAATATAAAAACTTGTAGAAAATACACTTGATATTTAAATAGTTGGCAATATTGATGCCTATAAATACAAGTATTCATTCATTCAACCTTTATTTAAACAGATAAGTCACATTGAGCCTCGAAGACTCATTTACAAGTGAGATCTGTTGGACAGACAATGAAAGTGGTGAAAAATAACACATGGGTTTGGAGACAACAACAAAAAATTCCCAACACATTTTTGACCTCTGAAGGTCAAAAATGTGTTATATACTGTCTCACCAACTAATTTAATTGTATTTACCTGAAACTTAACATATATTTTGATATTAAAAAGGTATTAAAAGGTATTAAATTCAACTCTGGAATTTCTGCATATACCCTGACTACCACCATTGTTTGCCGTGAGCAAACGTCAATTAGCTTTGTTTGGCTGCACTGCCCCGGAGAAATGCAGATAATTTGACCATTAAAGTGCATTTATTAAGTAAAAGTTCAGCTGACACACACTTTTACTTTAATTTTGAACAAACAAATAATTGTTTTTAGGTGTTCATTGTGTTAAATTCTTGGTAAAGTCCTCCCGCACAGGCTCCCACGGCCAACATTTGGCAGCCCATTGTATTTTGGCACAACACCGGCCCTTATTTCTGGGTTGTTGCCAGCAGTGACACATAATAGATGTGATCTATATGGCAAAGCAACATTTTTATGGATTTTTCCACTTTATTAGGCATATTTGGACTCATGTGGCTTATAGGGCGGTGTGACATGTATGGCGGAATGTAGAGTAATTCTCAACAGTCTGAGCAGGACATGTGGTGAAATTACATGGAATTGCTCGTTAGTTATTTTCAAAAATGCTTTGACTCTTATTTCTCATCACAAGATGATCTTAGTCAAAATTCAGTCATAAATCATGTACCGGTATATCTGACAAGTGTGTTGGAAACTGAAGCAGAGTTTGTTGGTGTCGCCACCTACCTCCAGGTGGAGCTTTTAAATGATTGGATGAATTTATGTGTTTGTTGTTCTGAAGGTCCCATCACACCTCAGGGCTCTGGGTTCTTGGCTCTACAGTCAGTGGCAGAAACTAAAGTAAGTTTGAGTCACTTCTTTATCTTTGGATCATAACTGGATCATATACTGGTTACAAAAAGGATCTGCTCACATGTTTACAGTCTCTTGTCCTGCTGTGTCTGTAGGCTAATTTCCGCATCGCAGCCACGGGAGTTGTCCTGGATTTGGATAAATCAGTGACCATCGTGAAGAAGCTCAAACTGATTGGATATCCTTACAAGATCTTTAAGAACACCTGCTTCGTGAAGGTCTGAACTGTGTAACCTCTGTCCTTTATTATTCATCTGTCCATAAATAGATGGCAGTGTGATCAGTCATTCAGGTTAGACAGACATAATCAGATTCTTACACAGAACAGAGGGTTGCCAAGGCATTTACCACTCGTGGTATTTTAGTTACGTTCAAATACAACTTGAATACATTTACTTCACTCTGATATACTGTAGGGCTGGGCGATATCTCAATATTTTTAAAATATTGAGTTTTTTTTTTTTTGGCAATATAAGTTGAGACTATCCATCCATCCATCCATTTTCTTCCGCTTATCCGGGGTCGGGTCGCGGGGGTAGCAGCCTAAGTAGGGAGGCCCAGACTTCCCTCTCCCCAGCCACTTGGAGCAGCTCCTCTGGGGGAATCCCAAGGCGTTCCCAGGCCAGCCGAGAAACATAGTCCCTCCAGCGTATCCTGGGTCTTCCTCTGGGTCTCCTCCCGGTGGGACATGCCCGGAACACCTCACCAGGGAGGCGTCCAGGAGGCATCCTAACCAGATGCCCGAGCCACCTCAACTGGCTCCTCTCGATGTGGAGAAGCAGCGGCTCTACTCCGAGTCCCTCCCGGATGACTGAGCTTCTCACCCTATCTCTAAGGGAGAGTCCAGACACCCTGCGGAGAAAACTCATTTCAGCCGCTTGTATCCGAGATCTTGTTCTTTCGGTCATAACCCAAAGCTCATGACCATAGATGAGGGTGGGAACGTAGATCGATCGGTAAATTGAGAGCTTTGCCTTTTGACTCAGCTCTCTCTTCACCACGACAGACCGGTACAGCGCCCGCTTCACTGCGGACGCTGCACCTATCCGCCTATCGATCTCACGCTCCAGTTTTCCCTCATTCGTGAACAAGATCCCGAGATACTTAAACTCCTCCACTTGGGGCAGGACCTCCTCCCCGACCCGGAGAGGGCACGCTACCCTTTTCCGGCTCAAGACCATGGCCTCGGATTTGGAGGAACTGATCCTCATCCCGGCCGCATCGCATTCAGCTGCAAACCGCTCCAGTGAAAGCTGTAGATCACGAGCTGATGAAGCCAGTAGCAGATGAAGTTGAGACTATCTCGGTTTAAACAATATAGGTTTATACTTGGAAATCCTGCCGTCTCTTTCTCTCAGGCGGCCCCCCTCCTTCTACACAAACAGCCCTCTGATGCGCTCCCCCTCCCCTTCCTGCTTCTCCAATGTGGGCGAGCACTCGGGCAGGAGAAGACGTTTAGTAAACACAGCAGCTAGCGTATGTGAAGCTACCAGCTCCGTCAGATCTGACTCCTTATAAACTACGGTTCAGAGCTCATTTAGCCGTGCTGTGTGCCTTTTTAGAGGAACAGAGAGAGGAAGCGCAATATTAATAAATCAGCAGTTTATCATATCACTAAAGATACGGTCCTTAGCGGCTAACAAGACGGCTAACACTTTAGCCGTTAAGGACCGTATCTTTAGCGATATGATAAACTGCTGCATTGTTAATGTAACGCTTCCCCTCTCTATTCCTCTAAAAAGGCACACAGCACGGTTAAATGAACTCTGAACCGTGTTTTATTTCAAGGAGTCAGATCTGATGGAGCTTCAAGGTTCCAAGTGAAGGCTCACTACTGCAGCTTCACACAGGCTGACTAACGTGAAGGCTGCCCAGCTGAATGGACTGTACTTATAAAGCACCTTTCTATCTTATCAAGACACTCAAAGCTCTTTACTACACAATCTGAGCCTCATTTACCCATTCAAACAGCACTCTACTAGATTTCTACAAAGAATAATTAGTTTTATCACATTCATACTAGGGGTGGGTGATATGGCTCAAATATTATATTGTGATATTTCAGAGCATTCTGACGATAATGATAAATTTCGTGATATAACAAAAAAAATCAGAAATCAAAGTTATTTATTTGACAAAATTAACTTAACATGTTGTTTTGCAGTATTATATAAAAAATTTAAAAAACAAGTGGTATTTTTACTGAAATAACTTTATTTAGTAAAGTATTCAGTCTACAAGTATAAAAATGATATATTATTTAGATTGAAAAAGTCTGCACAAAATATAGATCAACAAAATCCACCACAAAAACTAAAGTGCAGGTGTAGTTTCCCCAAACAACTAAATAAAATGAAGCTTAAGATCTGTTGAGCATAAATGTAACAACCTACAACAAAATATGTTGCCTTTAAATGAAGTATAACTTCTAGAACAGCTGACCCTAAAGCTTGTTGGTGTTTCAGCTTCATCTATTCCTGCAGGAATGATTCATTTATCTGACTGATCTGTCTCTGATCACCTGCCTCTTGGTCCGTGGACTGACTGTGGAACTCAAGAGACAGTTGAGCTACACGTGTTTGTACCGACAGTTTAGAACTGGGGAGACGCAGCATGCAGCGGCAGCTCAGAGAGTGGTGGGGGGAGGGGCAAGAGACGAGCTGTCTGTACCTGCAGTTTATAGCTGAATGGAGAGAAGCTGAGATGCGCGTTGTTTGTTTTTAGCATTTTAGCTAGCTAGTATTGCGCGTAACTAATTAGCGTTACTTCAGTACAGACAGGTGGAGGGGAGGTGCGCAGTTCGGTTTGGTCGTTTGAAGCGCTCGGTTAAGGGGGCGGGGCGCCCTGACGTATTACGTCATGAAACTAGCATATCATGATATAACTTTTTTGCCTGGGCAAGCTTTTTTTACCGGTATTACCGGGAACGATATGATATGGCCCAGCCCTAATTCATACACTGATGGGACACACACCAGAAGTAATGAGGAGTTTTAGGAACACTTCAACATGTGACTGCTGGTGGAATCGAACCTCCAACTCTCCCTTTGGAGGACGACTGCTATAGCCTCTCAACGACAGCTGCCCCCAGCTGAAGAGGATTATTATTTAATATATGTAAATAGATGTCTAAACTATTTAATAGTCTATATGTAGTTTTTTTTGGGAGGGGCATTTATTTTGTACAGCTACAGTGTTAATAAATACGCCTGTGTGACAATTGGGAGAAAACCTGACTCAAATATATTTTTATGACTTTATGGAAAGAAAAAATATTGAGATATATATTGTATATCGCGATTTTGGTAAAAAAAATATTGAGATATTAATTTTGGTCCATATCGCCCAGCCCTACTTTGATAGAAGAAACAGACGTTCACAAACCGCACAGGATCAATGAAGTTGACTGTTTTTTTTTTTTACTCAACGAAACACCATCACCACAGTGAAGAACAGTGGTGGCAACATCATGCTATGGGATGTTTTAGCGGAGCGCTAAGTTTGTATTGCATGCAGTTTGGATTCTGAGCTGAGGGGGTTTTGGTAGGCAGGGCACCCTCCTTGGATAATGGTAGAGGAAACAGTATTGAGTTAAACATTGGTGTGGTAGTACCCCCATGAGTCTTTCCTGACACTGTTTCATCAGTTTTCATCAGCAGGGACCAGGAAACTGGTTAAAGGATAGAGCAGAAGGCAGCACCCATCATACCTGATGGAGCTGCAGCCATTTGGTCCTGAAGAACAGACAGAAGTTCTAGCTCATGGAGACATGACCCCCACCCCCCCAGTAACAGAGAGGATGTCAGAGGATTCCGTTCTTTTACAGCCTCCTGCAGGTTGAAGCAGACCATGTGTGTGATGCTGTCCTGTGTGTGCAGGGCATGTTTAACTCTGTGCTGGAGGTGGCGAAGTTTGAAGGCGCCTCGGTCCGAACCGTGTCGGGGATCAGAGGTCAGATTAAGAAGGCTCTGTCAACACCACCAGGAGCTTATAGAGCCACGTTCGAAGACCGTTTGTTGATGAGCGGTAAGTTTATTTATTTTCTAATGTTCTTTGTATTACCTGTAGTTTCTTGTCAGGTGTACCACACATCTTAAATAAAGAGTAGGCTGGTAAAAGAAAGTTAACATCAAATAAGACTGAATAACTGATTAAAAACTAAATGAAAATCTGTAAAATGTTACTAGACTTTTTGTGACTTAATAACTGATGAGGAATTTAAATGATGAAGAAGTACCCAGATCATGTAAACAAGAAGACTGGAAACAACAACACAGTCCCACGAGTGGTGCAACATGCAAACAGCACAACAAGAAGCACTGGCTACTACCTACATACAGTAGTGTTCACATCACTTTTCTGAGTTTTATCAAACTTGAGATGTAATAATGGAGAAGGTATAGTGCAAGCTGCAACACTGAAACGTTGGGTGGAGTAAACCGTTTTATTCACAGTGGAACATATGAAACATCAAATACCATACCAAACCATTTTATTTATAGAGCACTTAAAACGGCAACAAGGCCAACTAAAGGGTTATACAAACAAGCAACAGGTAACACATAAGCAACATACAAACTGAAGTAAAATCAGAATATAGACATAAAAATGTTGCAGATAATAAATATAACGACAAACCTGTGTGAAGCAAACAGGTTCAACCACAGATCATCTGGTGTTGACAACATGGCTTCACACTTCTTTTCATTGAAACTTAAGAAATTTAAAGCCATCCAGTCCCTGATGTCAGTCAGGCAGTCAAGCAGAGGTTGAATAGAGCATGTACCATTGTGTCTTAGGGGGAAGTAAATTTGACAGTCATCGGCGTAGAAGTGGAAAAGTATGTTGTGTTTCCGGAAAATAGCACCAAGTTGCAGTAGGTATAAAGAGAATAGGAGAGGACCCAGGATGGACCCCTGCAGAACCCCCAGTTTAAGCGCTGCCACTGCAAAACTAAAATCTTTGATGGAAACACAAAAGGATCTGTCGGTGAGGTAGGATCTGAACCAATTGAGGGCCGACCCTGTGATGCCCACCCACTGTTCCAACCTAGCAATCAGGATCTCATGGTCAGTGGTGTCAAAAGCGGATGTAAGGTCCAATAGGACAAGCAGCACAGAGTCACCAGTATCTGTAGATTAGAAGTGAGGAAATCTACAAAACACACTAATAAACAGAAAAGGAGAACTGACGAAAAAACAAGGTGTGAGGTGTGATTTGTCAATCTACATACCGTAGGTATGTGTGTATCTTATCTCAGCCTTTAAAACCTGAACCCCTCTTTCTATCTATCAGTAAGGCACGAACCGTAAAGCAGTAAGGCACATTGGGCATCCCTAAATAAGACCGTGCTCTGAACGGTCTTATTTAGGGATGCCCAATGTGCCTTACTGCATATGCCACTTTTTGCCTCTATAACAACATCAACTACTACCTCATACATATACTGTGTACATTAACTCATACGCTGCTTTGCCACTTTGCAAATGTCAATGCTAGAAACCTTTAGTTTATTTTAGTTATACTTTTTATACTCTTTTTTATACTAGTATGCAAAAACTCAGGACAGTATTATGTTCATTAAATGTTTAATGTTTTAGTTTTAGAGTTGGTGTAAATTTTCATACTCTTATACCACTATGCAAAAAACTCAGGACAGTGTTAGTTTTACTATTTTATGCTTATGTCTATTATTATATGTTTCAGTGTTTCAATGTTTAGATGTTTACTGTTGCACCGAGGGACTGAGAGAAACGCAATTTCGGTCCTGTGTATGTCCTGTACAGTACATATTGCAGATCTGACAATAAAGTTGACTTTGACTTTGACTTTGACTTCTGCTCTTTGAATTGAGAAAGCTCCTCGGATGAAGAGCGAAACGTCTTCTGTTACAAATAAAGTCCAGTTGTTTCTGTATTGAACGTTTTTTGATTTCATCATGTCCTGGACGACTGAGGATCTTCACCAGCATATTTCCCTGATGTAAGACTGGTCACCCTCCTGACACTGAACAGCATGCACAATATTACTCCCATTTGTGTCAGGGAGTTGGATCTTTGGGATGAACCAGTCTTTGCCGTAATGTATTTAAGGGTTTAAAAGCCACTGGACGTTGTGTTTAGAAAATAAACCTCTCTGTTTCTCTGAAACTTCCGCAGCATAAGAAATGAAGGTTTCAGGTCCTCTAGACGCATTTTCCTTTGTTCAAAAAAGAAGAATCTGTCCAGAGGACCCGACTCTGCCTTGTTAGATTTATCCACCTGAATTACAGAGTATGCATCAGAACATTATGAACATGAGTGTGCACAAATCGTTGCATTCATTCAACCTTTATTTATGCAGGCTAGCCTCATTGAGCCACGGGGACTCATTTGCAAAGGGGACCTGTGCATGAATAGCTGCTGTTCCAGTTTGTTCTTAGCTGTAGCTTTAGCAATTGAGTGAATGCTTTTTCATCAAATTTATCATTCAGCACTCGGCTTTCACATCAGTTGAAATTGGCTTGTTTTGTTCTAGTCTACGGTAGTTTAGCTGAGGGAGATGTAGGATTTAAAGGTTTCCTGTTTTATGCAGGAACTAGTTGGGAACTTTTGCGGTGGTTCGGTCATGTTAAACGAAGTGAAAACAGTGCTATACTTGCTATTGATAACCTTGAAGTACCTGGCACCCGTCCCAAAGGCCGTCCGAAAAAGACCTGGGCGCAAACGATTCAACAAGATCTGAAAGTGTTGAACCTCAATGAACTGGACGCAACTAACCGTCTAATCTGGCATCAAAAACTTGCGACAAAGATGTAGCGTCCCACCCCGGAATCGGGAAAACGGACGTTAAACAAAGATAGATAGATAGATGGGAACAGTTTAAGGAGGGAAAATGTCCATATTTCTGTGGGTTAAACTCAAATGTTTGTTTTGTTTCTGTACAGACATCGTGTTCCTGCGCTCCTGGTATCCAGTTAGTGTTCCTCGGCTCTACAACCCAGTCACCTCCCTGCTGCTGCCTCCCACTCAGAAGGACAGCTGGTCTGGCATGAGAACCCTGGGGCAACTCAAAAACGATCTGGGCATCCACAACAAACCCAAACGTGACTCTCTATACAAGGTAGAGCCCACTCAGCCTGACACGTCTTTGAACGCTCCATGAGTTCTGTCACTGTTTCCTGTGAAATGTCCTACGAGATGATTTTCAAATGCTCTTCATGGTGCCTTTAATTTCTAGCCAATAGTTCGAGCCAAACGGGTCTTCAACGTCTTTCACGTCCCCAGAGAGCTTCAGAAGGCTCTCCCGTTCAAGAGCAAACCCAAACAGCAACAACCTAAGGGAAAGACGCCCAGAGACCTCCAGAGACCCAGCGTGATCCGAGAACCCCACGAGAGGAAGGTGAGTGATATCTCTGGAGAGCCTGTGTTCACGCACATCACATTAGTTGGCTTTTATTGTTAAGGCACCAAATGTATGTTTTATTTCATCACACAAATCAAACAGTGTTTTATTTGATAAAACATTTTAATATTTAGTAAAAGTTTGATTAACAAATCCACTTTTACCCCAGAAGGATTCTTCACCAAATCTCAGTCTATAAAGATTAAGTTAAATTACCTTGTTGCAATAATGCTGAGTCATCATTCACACTATTTTTGTCTGTACATTCTAGATCTAGACGCTCTGCAGACTTTGTGCTACTTCAGTCATACATCAAAATGTTCAGCTCGTTCAGGAGATGAAAGTTGTTACTTCAGTTATTTTTTAACCTTTGTACTTTTTAAACTTATCGTTATAAACAACAGTTTCTTTAAGAAACCTGGCTCAGAAAAGGGGAACCGGGGCACCCTCCTGGAGCAAGGCCCAGGGGGAGGAGAACTTTCAGCAAGCACCTGGTGGTCGAGCCTTGGCTCCTGGGGCTGGCCAAATATAGGAACATAGACCGACTGGTAAACAGAGATATTTGCCTTACAGCTCAGCTCCCTCTTCACCACAACGGACCGGTGCAGAGTCCACAATACTGCAGATGCTGCACCAATCCGTCTGTCAATCTCACGCTCCATTCTGCCCTCACTTGTGAACAAAACCCAGAGTTACTTGAACTTCTCCACTTGAGGCAGAACCTTCAAAGATTCAAGGTTCTTTATTGTCATTCGCACCACATGTGGTGGAATGAAATTATGTACACAGGGTCCCAGTTACATCCAACAATAAAAAGTAAAAGAAAAACAGTAATAACATCTAAGATATGAACTAAGAAAAACATCAACTAAAAATACACTAAGCACTAATATCATAGAAAACATTACATTGAACAGCAGCACGAACATGAGTCTGTGTGAGCAGATGAACACGAATGAACACAGCAACATGAAACAGATCAGCAGCAACATGAAACAGATCAGCAGCAACATGAAACAGATCAGCAGCAACATGAAACAGATCAGCAGCAACATGAAACAGATCAGCAGCAACATGAAACAGATCAGCAGCAACATGAAACAGATCAGCAGCAACATGAAACAGATCAGCAGCAACATGAAACAGATCAGCAGCAACATGAAACAGATCAGCAGCAACATGAAACAGATCAGCAGCAACATGAAACAGATCAGCAGCAACATGAAACAGATCAGCAGCAACATGAAACAGATCAGCAGCAACATGAAACAGATCAGCAGCAACATGAAACAGATCAGCAGCAACATGAAACAGATCAGCAGCAACATGAAACAGATCAGCAGCAACATGAAACAGATCAGCAGCAACATGAAACAGATCAGCAGCAACATGAAACAGATCAGCAGCAACATGAAACAGATCAGCAGCAACATGAAACAGATCAGCAGCAACATGAAACAGATCAGCAGCAACATGAAACAGATCAGCAGCAACATGAAACAGATCAGCAGCAACATGAAACAGATCAGCAGCAACATGAAACAGATCAGCAGCAACATGAAACAGATCAGCAGCAACATGAAACAGATCAGCAGCAACATGAAACAGATCAGCAGCAACATGAAACAGATCAGCAGCAACATGAAACAGATCAGCAGCAACATGAAACAGATCAGCAGCAACATGAAACAGATCAGCAGCAACATGAAACAGATCAGCAGCAACATGAAACAGATCAGCAGCAACATGAAACAGATCAGCAGCAACATGAAACAGATCAGCAGCAACATGAAACAGATCAGCAGCAACATGAAACAGATCAGCAGCAACATGAAACAGATCAGCAGCAACATGAAACAGATCAGCAGCAACATGAAACAGATCAGCAGCAACATGAAACAGATCAGCAGCAACATGAAACAGATCAGCAGCAACATGAAACAGATCAGCAGCAACATGAAACAGATCAGCAGCAACATGAAACAGATCAGCAGCAACATGAAACAGATCAGCAGCAACATGAAACAGATCAGCAGCAACATGAAACAGATCAGCAGCAACATGAAACAGATCAGCAGCAACATGAAACAGATCAGCAGCAACATGAAACAGATCAGCAGCAACATGAAACAGATCAGCAGCAACATGAAACAGATCAGCAGCAACATGAAACAGATCAGCAGCAACATGAAACAGATCAGCAGCAACATGAAACAGATCAGCAGCAACATGAAACAGATCAGCAGCAACATGAAACAGATCAGCAGCAACATGAAACAGATCAGCAGCAACATGAAACAGATCAGCAGCAACATGAAACAGATCAGCAGCAACATGAAACAGATCAGCAGCAACATGAAACAGATCAGCAGCAACATGAAACAGATCAGCAGCAACATGAAACAGATCAGCAGCAACATGAAACAGATCAGCAGCAACATGAAACAGATCAGCAGCAACATGAAACAGATCAGCAGCAACATGAAACAGATCAGCAGCAACATGAAACAGATCAGCAGCAACATGAAACAGATCAGCAGCAACATGAAACAGATCAGCAGCAACATGAAACAGATCAGCAGCAACATGAAACAGATCAGCAGCAACATGAAACAGATCAGCAGCAACATGAAACAGATCAGCAGCAACATGAAACAGATCAGCAGCAACATGAAACAGATCAGCAGCAACATGAAACAGATCAGCAGCAACATGAAACAGATCAGCAGCAACATGAAACAGATCAGCAGCAACATGAAACAGATCAGCAGCAACATGAAACAGATCAGCAGCAACATGAAACAGATCAGCAGCAACATGAAACAGATCAGCAGCAACATGAAACAGATCAGCAGCAACATGAAACAGATCAGCAGCAACATGAAACAGATCAGCAGCAACATGAAACAGATCAGCAGCAACATGAAACAGATCAGCAGCAACATGAAACAGATCAGCAGCAACATGAAACAGATCAGCAGCAACATGAAACAGATCAGCAGCAACATGAAACAGATCAGCAGCAACATGAAACAGATCAGCAGCAACATGAAACAGATCAGCAGCAACATGAAACAGATCAGCAGCAACATGAAACAGATCAGCAGCAACATGAAACAGATGAAGATGGTGTAGTGGTTAGGGCGTTTGACTTGGGACCCGAAGGACGCGGGTTCGCGTCCCGGCCACTACACACCTTGGGGTGTCTATGAGTGCACACCTATTTCTCCAGCTCCCCGAGCGCTTTCTATGGCTGCTCACTGCACCACCTGGTAGGTGGTTGGGTTAAATGCAGAGACGAATTTCGTCTGTGTATGGGAAACATACGCAGATGACAGGAATAGACAATTATTATTATTATTATTATGAAACACATCAGCAGCAACATGAAACAGATCAGCAGCAACATGAAACAGATCAGCAGCAACATGAAACAGATCAGCAGCAACATGAAACAGATCAGCAGCAACATGAAACAGATCAGCAGCAACATGAAACAGATCAGCAGCAACATGAAACAGATCAGCAGCAACATGAAACAGATCAGCAGCAACATGAAACAGATCAGCAGCAACATGAAACAGATCAGCAGCAACATGAAACAGATCAGCAGCAACATGAAACAGATCAGCAGCAACATGAAACAGATCAGCAGCAACATGAAACAGATCAGCAGCAACATGAAACAGATCAGCAGCAACATGAAACAGATCAGCAGCAACATGAAACAGATCAGCAGCAACATGAAACAGATCAGCAGCAACATGAAACAGATCAGCAGCAACATGAAACAGATCAGCAGCAACATGAAACAGATCAGCAGCAACATGAAACAGATCAGCAGCAACATGAAACAGATCAGCAGCAACATGAAACAGATCAGCAGCAACATGAAACAGATCAGCAGCAACATGAAACAGATCAGCAGCAACATGAAACAGATCAGCAGCAACATGAAACAGATCAGCAGCAACATGAAACAGATCAGCAGCAACATGAAACACATCAGCAGCAACATGAAACACATCAGCAGCAACATGAAACACATCAGCAGCAACATGAAACACATCAGCAGCAACATGAAACACATCAGCAGCAACATGAAACAGATCAGCAGCAACATGAAACAGATCAGCAGCAACATGAAACAGATCAGCAGCAACATGAAACAGATCAGCAGCAACATGAAACAGATCAGCAGCAACATGAAACACATCAGCAGCAACATGAAACAGATCAGCAGCAACATGAAACAGATCAGCAGCAACATGAAACAGATCAGCAGCAACATGAAACAGATCAGCAGCAACATGAAACAGATCAGCAGCAACATGAAACAGATCAGCAGCAACATGAAACAGATCAGCAGCAACATGAAACAGATCAGCAGCAACATGAAACAGATCAGCAGCAACATGAAACAGATCAGCAGCAACATGAAACAGATCAGCAGCAACATGAAACAGATCAGCAGCAACATGAAACAGATCAGCAGCAACATGAAACAGATCAGCAGCAACATGAAACAGATCAGCAGCAACATGAAACAGATCAGCAGCAACATGAAACAGATCAGCAGCAACATGAAACAGATCAGCAGCAACATGAAACAGATCAGCAGCAACATGAAACAGATCAGCAGCAACATGAAACAGATCAGCAGCAACATGAAACAGATCAGCAGCAACATGAAACAGATCAGCAGCAACATGAAACAGATCAGCAGCAACATGAAACAGATCAGCAGCAACATGAAACAGATCAGCAGCAACATGAAACAGATCAGCAGCAACATGAAACAGATCAGCAGCAACATGAAACAGATCAGCAGCAACATGAAACAGATCAGCAGCAACATGAAACAGATCAGCAGCAACATGAAACAGATCAGCAGCAACATGAAACAGATCAGCAGCAACATGAAACAGATCAGCAGCAACATGAAACAGATCAGCAGCAACATGAAACAGATCAGCAGCAACATGAAACAGATCAGCAGCAACATGAAACAGATCAGCAGCAACATGAAACAGATCAGCAGCAACATGAAACAGATCATGTGATATTTCACAGTGATTATTCTGGTTATTTATTCATGAGTCTAACAGCCTCAGGGTAGAAGCTGTTCCTCAGTCTAGTGGTTCTACACTTAATGCTCCTCAACCTCCTTCCTGAAGGGAGTGGGGCAAAGTGTGTGTGTGCTGGGTGAGTGGGGTCCTTCATGATGCAGGTGGCTCTCTTCCTGCATCTGGAGGTGTAAATGTCTGTGATGGTGGGGAGACTGACTCCAACATCTTCTGTGCAGCCTTCACCACTCTCTGTAGAGCTTTCCTCTCTGCAACTGTGCAGCCTCCATGCCACACATTGATGCTGGAGCACAGGATGCTCTCCACTGCACACCTGTAGAAGGAGGTGAGAACTGGGCTGCTCAGACCAGCTCGTCTCAGCCGTCTGAGGAAGTAGAGTCTCTGATGACCTTTCTTGATCAGGCTGGTGGTGTTGTTGCTCCAGCTGAGGTTATCATTCAAGTGTACACCCAAGTATTTGTAGCTGGAGACCACTTCCACCGCAGATCCACCTATTTTCAGTGGGGTGTGGGTGTGTTTGTTCCTTCTGAAGTCACAATCATCTCCTTCGTCTTCTTCACATTCATGTGAAGGTTATTCTCTTTGCACCAGCTCTCCAGATGTTCCACCTCCTGTCTGTAGCTGGATTCATCATTGTTTGTGATGCATCCCACCACAGCTGTATCATCTGCAAACTTTACAATATGACAGCCTGGATGGGTGGCTGCACAATCATATGTGAGCAGAGTGAACAGGAGAGGGCTCAGCACACAACCCTGAGGAGAGCCAGTGCTGAGGATTATGGTGGAGGAGGAGAAGTTGTGGATCCTCACTGACTGAGGTCTGTTTGTTAACAAGTCTAGGATCCAGTTACAAATGGAGGGGCTTAGTCCTAGTGTGAGTAGTTTGTCCATCAGGGTTTGGGGGAACCTCACCCTCGACCTGAAGAAAGCAATCCACCGTTTTCAGACTGAGGACTATGGCCTCAGTTTTGGAGGTACTGATTCTCATCCCTCTGTTGGATTATGGATACATAATTTGCAGACATGCTTGTAAGGATTTCATTTGTAAGCTGGACACAATTGATCACTCTGCTATTGACTTAGTTACAAATGCTCCTTATAGAACACATCATAACCTCTACTCTTGTTAAATGGCCTTCTCCACATACTTGTCATGAAATTCATTGATTTACCATCGTTTATAAGATGTTGTTGATTATTCATCTCCATATTTAACTCATCTTCTGCAACTAGCACCGGTTTTGAAGTACATCACCCGATCCTCTCGGTGTTTGTGGTTAACTCTAAAACCAAGTCTGGCTTTGACCCTGCTGCTCCGTCTGACTGGAATCTGCTTCAAAAAACTTTGAGTCTGGTCTCACTCTTCTCAGTTTCTACTTTTAAAAATGGTTTAAAAGCTGTTTGTAAAGATTCTTACAAATGTTTTCATGCTTAGTCATGTTGTTGTTTAACTTTTACAATGAACTGTTGGTCATGTAATTTGTGATTTCCTTGTTTGTTATTGACTTCTATATTTTATTGTTTAATCTAACTGTACTGTTTCCCTTGACCCTACAAGAACCCGTGGTGCTGCCAGGCGAGCTCTGTAAATAAAACTTTGTTCTTAGTGTTTATGCCTGGTTAAATAAAGTTGAAATGAACTACATAAACATGCAACACTCTAGCCTGGTTAAAACCAGACCCTTGTCCTTCACTTCGCTTCGTACTAGGGTCTGGACTTTCTCCATAGAGAACCGATTCTTGCTGGAGGCGTGGCCTCTGCTGAGGAACAAAACCATTGGATCTTAGAAAAATTTTGAACAGGGAAAAGCATTCTGCTCCCTCCCCTCAGAGCCATATATGGCTGCTCCCCCGTGGTCTGTTGAACTTGACATCTGCTCCGCCTCCTGCAGCATTTTCTCTCGCTGCAGCCTGCCGCTGCATATTCTGTGTTTATATGTTAATAAAACGTTCTAAAAAATAAAATAAAACCATGGATCGCTGGTCCAGCACACCAGAAGACCAGAAAATCTGATGGGACTCGGGCAGCAACGTAAAACCCGAGTTTAATTCTCTCGTGACAACCTGAGGCATTTCCTCATAGCGGAGGGAGAGGAGGAGGAGGAGGAGGGAGCGATCACTTGACTTTTGGCCAAAAAAACAAAAGAAAACTCCAGATAAGGGATTAAGAAGGGGAATTTAATACATTTGTGTCACATATAAAACAGTCCTGCATCGCTTTGAATGAGAACATGCGGCTGCTCGCTGGCTGCGCGCTGGGACAGGTGGGGGCGTGGGTTAGGGGCCAAAAACTCCGCCCCTTCTGTTCTCTGATTGGTCCGGTCAAAAATCAGCCGGAGAAATCGTTGTCTATGGGAGAAGTCCCAGACTGTGCAGTGAAGGGAAATGAGAATTGAGCGGAGCTGTGCAGGAAGGCGAGGGCCAGGCTAGCAACACTCTAAAGTACTGTTATAACCATTACCCGCGTTATACTGTATATCTGTAGTAATTTGTGTAGGTCTGTTACGCGGTGTACCCACTGTTTACTGTCATTACAAACTGGTTGTTTTCTTTTGTATATTGTATTTTCCTGTAGGTGGCAGCACTACTGCAGGCTCTGAGCACCGTGCACAACTACAAGAAGACGAAGGTTCACACAAAGCAGCATGACAAACACAAACGCTTCCTCCATCAGAAGGAGAAGCAGGAGGTGGCCCAGCTAAAGAGACAAAAGCTGGCACAGAAAAAACGGTACCGTGCCATGGGTCAGATAGACCAGAAGAAGCTGAAGTCCAGCCTGAAGGGGGCACCTAAAGACGACTAGCTCCTTGGATCTGGACTCAGACCTGTGCAGAACTGAGAGAAACAAACTGAGAACTGGAAGATGTTTTTAATCAATGTATACAAACTCATTTTTGTATTGCTGGTTTGTACTCCTCACAGATCATTCAGGTTGCTTCTCATTCTTCAAATGAATCATAAATCCCTGTTGGCCAGTCTGCTGTGATGTTTTAGTGTCGTAAATGTGTTCATCGTTTGCCTCCAAAATGAAACGGTCAAAATGTTTTTCCTGTGTTTTACCAACCAGCCACATTGTAATGAAACTTTTACAAATGAATCATTGGATCTAAGCTCTGAGTTATTTATTCCGCTCCATGGTGGGCACAGCTAACCAAACTGATATCTTTGCTAACTGCTAATTTGATAACTAAAATATTAGCTTCACTAAACTGCTAAACAGATGTTTTTATCACACACTGCTGTGACACTGTGAGACTGTAATGTGATAATGTTTTAAGTGAACACAACTCAAAACGGTTCATAAATCACAAATGAAGCGTCCATGTCCTGTTCACACGTGAGCTTTCAGAAATTAATCTGGTCCATCAGAACCAAAGAGGCAGAACAGAACTCTGCTGTGCTGAAGCAGAGTGATGCATTCAATGTCTGTCGGACATCTCCCTCGTGTCATTTACTAAAATGAATTAACTCACTTTGGAGATCCTCTTTACTTTTATAAACTAACTACAAAGTTGCTGTGTCATCATTAATATTCTCTCCGTAATAAATCTGTATAAAAGTAAAGATGTGTGGGACTGCAGTCGTGGTCAGTGCTGCAATCTTGTAATTCTGAGGTTGCAGGTTCGAGCAGGTCGAGTCAGGATAGGACATAAAACAATTGCCAACAATTTTCCTGTTTCAGAGTTTCACAGATTATGTATGTAAAACCAAAATGTCTGCCACATCCCAGAGGCCTCATTTATGGAAGAGTACAGCTTTCATACTGAAAGTTTCTGTAGGGACAAAATGAGAGAACGACGTGTGCACAAAAATATTCAGATTTTTCAAACTGCTTCATGCACGCCTGTTTCTGTGCTCCATACATCCTGACAAACATGGAACTGAGTGAACATCTAGACTCCTCCCCCAAAATGCCTGAATTTAAATATGTAAATGTTGGGGTTGTTTGGAGACTGGGATGCACTGCCAGCCACATGGAGAGGTCCTCATGACTGAGTGTGTGACTGACTACTATATAAACTGTGTAAACAACATCCCCACCAGTGAGATGCTTCCCCAGTAACAAACCCTGAATCACCACTGACCTGAAGGAACTGATAAACCAGAAAAAACAAACCTTCAGGGAGGGAGACAGTGAATTATTGAGGAGTACACAGAAGCAACTAAAAGTCAAGATCAGAAACAGCAAAGAGGTGTAAGAAGAAGCTGGAAAGTAAGCAGCAGAACAATATCAGAGCGATGTGGTCAGGGATGAACAAGATCACAGGCTTCAAGCAAGAGGATCAGAAGGATGGACGCCTGGACAGAGCCAATGAACTGAACACGTTCTTCAATAGGTTCAGTTCAGGAACAAGCTCAACATCCTCCTCTCTTGCCCACAGCCAAACAGACATACAGTACCACTTTCCTTTGACTCAAGGCTGTCCTGTAGAGGCAGGGCTCCCGACTTGGGACCCGAAGGACCCAGGTTCGAACCACAGCCACTACACACCTTGGGGTGTCTATGAGTGCACACTTAATTCTCCAGCTCCCCGGGCGCTTTCTATGGCTGCCCACTGCACCACCTGGTGGTGGTTGGGTTAAATGCAGAGACGAATTTTGTCTTGTATGGGAAACATACACAGATGACAAAAATGTGACATTTATTTTATTTATTTAAATAGTTTATCCACCACCTCAGTCATGGGCCCTTCTTCTCTACATGTTGGTCTTCAACCAATCAGAAGATGCTGATGCCTCGATCCTTTGCCTCCCCCCTCTGCGTCTCCAGGAGTCAGATGAGGAAGCAGCTGGAGAGAATAAGGCTGTAGGTCCAGATGGTGTCAGTCCCAGAGTCCTGAAGGTCTGTGCAGAGCAGCTCTGTGGGGTTCTGCAGCTCCTCTTCAACCTTAGCCTGAACCAGGAGAAGGTTCTAGTGTTGTGGAAAACTTCCCTGTTCCAGCACCAACTCACCCATCAGTCCTCAATGACTAGAGACCTGTTGTCCTGACATCCCACATCATGAAGGTCCTAGAGAGACTCCTGTTGGTCCACCTGACTAAACAAACAAGCACATATCAGGACCCACTGCAGTTTGCTTATCAGCGTGGACTTGGAGTTGAAGATGTCATCATAACATGATGCAAACTCCCTGTCATGTAGAAGACAGCACTGAGAGTCATGTTCTTTGATTTCTCCAGTGCATTTAACACAATCCAGCCTGATTTACTTTGTCAGAAACTCCAGAAGACTCAGGTGGAGGCCTCAACAATCACCTGGATCAAAGACCACCTGACAAACAGACCACAGTTTGTGAGACTGAAGGGTTGTGTGTCTAACCAGGTGGTCAGTAGGTCAGGAGCACCACAGGGCACTGTACTCTCACCATTCCTTTTCACTCTGCACCTCAGACTTCCAGTACAAAACAGACTCCTGTCATGTGCAGAAATATTCATGACTCTGCAGTGGTCACTGGTCGGGTGTATCAGCGATGGACAAGAAGCTGAATACAGCGAACTGCTGGACCACTTTGTGTCATGGTGTGGAAACAATCATCTCATCTTGAATGTGAACAAAACAAAGGAGATGATTGTAGAGTTCAGGAGAAACAGGAACAGGTCCAACACTATTTCCTTCATGGGAGAAGAAGTGGAGGTGATGGAGAAGTATAAATACCTCGGGGTTCACCTGGACAACAGACTGGACTGGAGATGCAACAGTGAAGCGTCTACAAGAAGAGACAGAGTAGACTGAACTTCTTGAGGAAGCTGAAGTCCTTCAGTGTTTGCAACAAGATGCTGCATATCTTCTACAAGTCTGTTGTAGAGAGCGCTGTGTCTTCTGCCATCATAGCTGGAGTAACAGCACCAGAGCAGCTGACTTAAAAATATCAACAAGCTCATCAAGAAGACTGGCTCAGTTCTGAGGACTCCTCTATGTTACAGGTCCCGAGTGTCATGGAAATAATTTACATTCATAAGAAAACCAAATATTGTGGTGACATTTTCAGGTGCACCGCATCTAGAACCTTTGGAGATGATACAAAGAAGGATTCTTCATCAAATGAACATTATAGACAACCCTCAGCATCCTCTTCATCAGACTGTCATACAACAACAGAGTCTTCATTCAGAGGCTTCTTCAGATCCTCTTCAAGAGAAGATATCCTTCCTGCCATCAACATCTACAACTCTTTAATGAAACCAGGATGTTGAGTTACAACATTTAATTTCCCTCTGGGATTAATAAAGTATTTTTGAATTTGAAATTAATTGAATTGGATATGCAGACATGTCCTGCATGTATGATTTTAGTCTCTGCCTGATCACATATGTGTTCCATCCATCCATTTTCGTCCTCTTATCCGGGGTCGGGTCGCGGGGGTAGCAGCCTAAGTAGGGAGGCCCAGACTTCCCTCTCCCCAGCCACTTGGAGCAGCTCCTCCGGGGGAATCCCAAGGCGTTCCCAGGCCAGCCGAGAAACATAGTCCCTCCAGCGTGTCCTGGGTCTTCCTCTGGGTCTCCTCCCGGTGGGACATGCCCGGAACACCTCACCAGGGAGGCGTCCAGGAGGCATCCTAACCAGATGCCCGAGCCACCTCAACTGGCTCCTCTCGATGTGGAGAAGCAGCGGCTCTACTCCGAGTCCCTCCCGGATGACTGAGCTTCTCACCCTATCTCTAAGGGAGAGTCCAGACACCCTGCGGAGAAAACTCATTTCAGCCGCTTGTATCCGAGATCTCGTTCTTTCGGTCACAACCCAAAGCTCATGACCATAGATGAGGGTGGGAACGTAGATCGATCGGTAAATTGAGAGCTTTGCCTTTCGACTCAGCTCTCTCTTCACCACGACAGACCGGTACAGCGCCCGCTTCACTGCGGATGCTGCACCTATCCGCCTATCGATCTCACGCTCCAGTTTTCCCTCATTCGTGAACAAGACCCCGAGATACTTAAACTCCTCCACTTGGGGCAGGACCTCCTCCCCGACCCGGAGAGGGCATGCTACCCTTTTCCGGCTCAAGACCATGGCCTCGGATTTGGAGGAACTGATCCTCATCCCGGCCGCATCACACTCGGCTGCAAACCGCTCCAGCGAAAGCTGTAGATCACGACCTGATGAAGCCAATAGGACCACATCATCTGCAAAAAACAGAGAAGTGATTCTAAGGCCACCAAAACGGATCCTCTCAACACCTTGGCTGCGCCTAGAAATTCTGTCCATAAAAGTTATGAACAGAATCGGTGACAAAGGGCAACCTTGGTGGAGTCCAACTCTCACTGGAAACGAGCCTGACTTCCGGCAATGTGTTTTGATGCAGTAAAATGAGTTTAATGGGAGTGTGAGTCATAGACTCCTGAGTACAGTAGTGGGTTGTAAAAACACGAGGGAGCTTGTCTGAGTTTGAAGTGTTTCCAACTTTATGCATGAGTTTAATAACATTGATGCAAACACAGAGGCACTCAACAACTTGGTAGACCCCAGAGTGTTAGTTGATGTGAAGAATTTACGGTAATCGCTGAGCATCAACAAATTAGACTATCATGAAAAAGTTGATTTATTTCAGTAATTCCATCCAAAAAGTGAAACTTGTTTATTATATTCATTCATTACACAGACTTGATACATTTCAAATGTTTATTTCTTTTAATATTGATGATTACAACTGAATAATAATCAAAGCCACAAATTCAGTATTTCAGAAAATTAAGTCAAGTCATCTTTATTATATGTTCTACTTCCGCTCTCGGCAGGGCTGGTCGCATCTCCTTTTGCTCCTAAACCTCCCTGGTTTCCCCCCCCCCTGCTTCTGCATTTGTCTCGTCTGTTACTCTTCAGCGCTCGCTCGAACCAATTTGGGATGGATTTATGTGCGTGGACTGTTTTCTGGGCTATTTCATCTATCGATACTATCGATAACAAAAATTTCCGCGAAGCGCACTGGCCAGGGAGAGCCAGGGCGCCCTACCGACACGCATGCGGTGAGCTACATTATGGACTCGATGAGCAGGCTAATGTAACTGTCCGCTCTCTCTGTCGGGGACGTGGAATCTCTGTGGTTTATTGGGATACTGGTGGCTGTCTGCCACTGAAGGGCTGAGGAGGACCGCAGCGATCGGCGTGCTTGCGAGACTTCCGCTCAGCGAAAATGCTTTGATCCAGGCTATGAATGACCTTCCCAGCTGTTGTACGGGCTGAACCACACGGTGGGAGAAGCGGTGGCTGCCGCAGACCTGCGGTGTGTGGGACTCGTTTACAGCCGTCCGGATTAAAACAGGGCACATACGGAAGGATCTTTTTAGCTTGGAACCTCTTTCGATTCGGCGATTTGGACCCAGAAACAGCACCTGGACTTAAAGACTGCAGTAAAAAGAACACTGTGGCCTGACTGAAAAATAAAGCAACTATTCTAATCTGGCCTCTGGCCTTGGACTGAAGGCTGTCTACAAATCTTCTCCTGAGCTGGGAGCTGAAGGGACCCGCTGCCCTCCCCCTCCCCCCCAGAGGTCTCTGTGTTGTGTGCGTTCTCGGTTGGAGCCGAGCTGTGAGACCTGCGAACTGTTCTTATCTGGAGCTGATACACACAGACTGTTCCTCCCGCCTGCCGTCATAAATCTGCAACAATGTCTTGTCTGGTTGTGCTTATTGCTGATAGAGTTTTTGGGACTTTATCATAGAGTGTCTTAAGGCAATCTTTGATATGCTGGTGAAGATTCTCAGTGGTCCAGGACATGATAAATCAAAAAGGCGTTCAATTCAAGATCAACTGGACTTTATTTGTAACAGAAGACGTTTCGCTTCTCATCCGAAAAGCTTTATCAATTCAACAAGAGGTTTCTTGTATGTTAAGAGAGAAAAACCTTCTCTTAACAGAGGAGGAGGTCTGAGATTTCAACTTTCCAAGACTTACAACTCAGTTTTGGGACTGATTCACAAACGTTTTACATCGGATGGGAGCAAAGGTGTCTTGTCTGTGAATTAGACTAGCAAAGTTTGTTGAGAAACCTCTGTTGTTGGGCTGTGAGGTGTTTTTTGTCAATTTACATACAGTTGTTGTGTCTGCTGTCAGAGACTTCAAGGGAACTCCCTACTGTTAAGGTGTGATCTGTCAATTTACATGTATGTGTTATCAGGCATGAAAGCAATTACCAAATCTTTGTGTGAGGTCACTGTGGCGATCCCTGCGGAGCAGCTGAAAGAAGATTGTAAAATAATATAAAGTCAAAGCTTCAGTTTAGCTCATATGAGCATCTCAAATAGAAATGCAAATCAAATGATTGGAAACGTCACTAAAAGAATGGGGGGGATTTTGGTGATTTTGCATCACCGTTGAACTAAAAGCATTACAGTGTACTGTACTCACGCCAGAACACTTCATCTCCTGTATCTAAGTCGGCGACGGTGTCTGTGGCATCTGGTGTGTCACAGGATGAACGGGCTAACACCCCGGGTGACATATCCAGACCCTGGCAGCTCCAGAATGGCACGACCCAGGGAATGGCGGAGGATCTGCATGTTTCCATGGCAACAATACTCTCCATCTCAACATCCTGACTCATTGCATCTTAGCTCTTCTGTACGATACATAAGGGGAATATATTTTTTGTTTTTCCTATTTCCTAATTACATTTTGTCATAATTTAGCCCAAATAAAACTGAACTGGGGCCTATATTCCCAGGTTCAACCCATGTAAGGTCAGCCCACACTTATCCCAATTGGGGTAAATACAGTTAGCCTACATGTGCTTCCCATAGGTCCTTTATACTAAAACCACATGGGTCCCATATAATAATGCCCATTTCTGTCCCATTCGTACTTAACCCACATAAAAACGAACTGGGACCTATACATTCATGCCCAAGTTCAACCCATGTATGGTCAACCCACTCATACCACATGGGCTTCCCATGCTGGGCCAATTATAAAAAGCACATGGGTCCCATAAAATTGCCCATTTCTCTCCCATTGCCAGTTAGCCCACATTAATGCTGTATAGGACCCATATATTTAGCCCAACAGGGCCAACAAAATGGGTTCCTCTATGGGATAACCATATGGGTCTCATGCAGTTAGCCCAGATAAATCCCATGCCCACACATTACCCAACTAGCCCACAATAACCCCATGTGGGGCCCAACTATGCATGCTGGCTGGGTCAGCTTGCAATTTACATATGATGGTGCGTGACTCCTGTTATAAATCCACACGCACACACAGTCTGGTTCATTGAATTGATAAAGCTTTTCGGATGAGAAGCGAAACGTCTTCTGTTACAAATAAAGTCCAGTTGATCTTGAATTGAACGCCTTTTTGATCAATCTTTGATAGATTCTTTTTTTGAATATCACAAATGATACCTATTGTGTTTTTCCTTTTTCCATATCTGTTTGACCTTCATCCGGAGACGGATGAGCGCGGCTGCGCAGAAGAACATGTCATGTGTTTGGAAATGCTGCAGCTTGCACACTCTCCCTCTCTGGACGACTGTGCTACATAATCACGTTGTATTAATTAACTGGTGCAATGTTAATAAATAAATCTCTTATCTCTCTCTTTATTTCGAGAGCACAGTTAAAACAGATAAACTGTTATCAAGGTGTTTTACAAACAGCATAAAAGAGATTTAAAAATTACAGAAACAGTAACACACACTAATGGTAAAACTATGAAATTAACAGCAGTAAAAATATAATAAAAATGTATAAGAACAGCATTAAAAAGAAAAAAACACAGGACAAAATATACTAAGTCAGCTGAAATACCAGAGAGAACAGATGGGCTTTTAGCAGGGATTTGAACAGATGAAGGGAGGTGGCCTGTCTAATGTTGGGGGGCAGGTTGTTCCAAAGTTTGGGGCCGATGACTGAAAACGCCCAATCTTCTCAGAGCTTCAGTCGTGTTTTTGGAACCGCCAAAAGCAGCTGATCAGATGATCTCAGGGCCTGAGAGGGAACATATGGTTCCAGCAGCTCAGAGAGGTAGAGGGGAGCGAGGCCATTTAGACATTTGTAGGTCAACAGCAGAATCTTAAAGTCGACTCTAGTTCGCACGGGGAGCCAGTGCAGGGAGGAGAGAACAGGTGTAATGTGCTCAAACCTACGTGTACCAGTTAAAAGCAGGGCTGCTGCATTTTGGACGAGCTGAAGATGTGTGAAAGAGGCCTGACTGATCCCAGCACAGTGCATTGCAATAATCCAGGCGGGTTGTGATGAATGCATGGACTAGCGTCTCAAGGTGAGGTCTGGACAGCACCGGCTTGAGCTTAGCTACCTGCCGCAGTTTGAAGAAACTTTTCTGCAGAACGGAACCGATTTGTTTATTGAACTTAAAGTCAGAGTCAAAAACATCCCAAGATTTCTCACAGAGTGCTTGAGATAAGGCTGGAGGGAATCCAAGTTTATATGATCAGAGGCAGCAGATGAGCTAGGGCTAAAGATGATGACTTCAGTCTTCTGGTCATTAAAACATAGGAAGTTTGAAGCCATCCAAGTCTTAATGTCGTCCAGACATTTTAGGAGAGGGTGGAGGGAGCCTGTATTGGCTGGTTTCAGTGGCAGGTAGATCTGGCAATCATCCGCGTAACAATGGAACAAAATACCATGTTTTCTTAGGATGGACCCCAGCGGGAGCATGTAGAGTGTGAAGAGAAGGGGTCCAATTGGAATACTGTGAAAAGGTTCAATATTGAAGACACCTGGTGTCACACTAATCAGCTAATTAAAACACCTGCAAAGGCATTAAAATGGTCAAAGGCATTAAAACACCTGCAAAGGCATAAAAATTGTCTATGTCTAGTTCTGTAGGCTACACAATCATGGGGGAAGACTGCTGACATGACAGTTGTCCAAAAGACGACCACAGACACCTTGCACAGGGAGTGCAAGACACAAAAGGTAATTGCTAAAAAGACTGGCTGTTCACAGAGCTCTGTGTCCAAGAACATTAAAAGAGAAGTGAAGGGAAGTAAACAATTCATTCATTCATTTGACCTTTATTTAGACAGGTTAATCCCATTGAGCCTCGGAGACTAATTTACAAGAGATATCCACAAGCTGTAGGAGTCCTGCCTTCCCCTCCAGCATCCTCAAGCAGCAGCTAACCAGCTGATTAGCTACACCTGCACCTGCCTCCTAGACTTCCACCTCCTGCTCTACTTAAACCACAACCAGACGTTCAGCCAACGCTCAAACATTAGATTACCTTGGGTAATGTTGTGACAGCCTCAGATTCCTAGTTATTGACTCGTCTGCACTAACCTGTTTGCCTTTGCCCGTTTGTTCAGCTCCTGTTCCGTCCCGTCTGTTCAGCTCCTGCTCCGTCCTGCTTGTCCGCTCGTCTCCAAGGCTGCGTCTGGTTGCCAACCCTGCACACCAAACCCATAACTAAGGACTTCATTCTGGACATCTTCACCACTCTTCAACGTCATCTGTACTCACCCACTGGACCCACAGTCTCTCTGGACCTCGCCCTCTGTAAACCCATTACTCCGACGCCACGTGCAAACAAATTCTACAGTACCACTGCCTACAGTACCACTGCCTCTAAAAACAAATTCTACAGTACCACTGCCTCTAAAAACCGCCTTCATTAGGCCTCTTCTGAAAAAATCTAATTTGGATCCCGACATTTTTTCTAATTACCGCCCAATTTCACACCTCCCTTTTCTGTCTAAAGTGCTGGAAAAAGCTGTTGCTGCTCAGCTGCAGGATCACCTACAACAACACTCCCTGTATGAGAAGTTCCAGTCTGGATTCAGGGCAGCTCACAGTACAGAGACTGCATTGCTGAGGGTTACCAATGATGTCCTCTTGGCTGCTGACACTGGCTCTCCCTCCATCCTTGTCCTCCTTGACCTCACTGCAGCCTTCGACACTGTGGACCATAGTATCCTCCTCCACCGTCTTCATGTGGAGGTCGGTCTCTGCGACACAGTCCTGGACTGGTTCAAATCTTTCCTCTCCAATAGGCTGGAATGTGTTAGTCTTGGCAACGCCACGTCCCAGACAGTTTGTGTCTCCTGTGGTGTCCCTCAGGGGTCGGTTCTGGGGCCCCTGCTGTTTTCCCTTTACATGCTGCCTTTAGGTCAAATTATTAATCAGTTCAACATTTCTTTTCACTGTTATGCCGACGATACACAGCTTTACATCAGGACTGGAGCATCCTCATCTTCCACCTTGTCATCTCCATCTTCACTCACTGCCCTCTCTGCCTGCCTGGAGGCAATTAGGGCATGGATGAATCAGAACTTTCTTCAATTAAACTGCTCCAAGACTGAGGCCATACTGATTGGCACCCCTCACCAGGTACAAACATCTCCTATAACAACACTTTCCTTTTCTGGACAAGACATCCCCCTCTCCACCTCTGTTACTAATCTTGGAATAAAAATGGACTCCAATCTTACATTTGAAAATCACATTAAGCATCTGTTTAAAACTTGCTTCTTCCATCTTCGAAACATCTCCAGACTTCGCCCATCCCTAACTTTTTCCGATGCTGAGAAGCTCGTCCATGCTTTTGTCTCCTCCAGGCTCGACTACTGCAACTCCCTGTTTATTGGAATCCCTGGCAAAAACCTTCAGAAACTTCAATATATTCAAAACAGTGCAGCAAGGATCTTGTTGAGAGTTCGTAAATTTGAACATATTACGCCCATTCTCCATAACCTTCATTGGCTTCCTGTCGCCTACAGAATTCAGTACAAAACTGCTCTCATTACACATCAATGCTTACACGGAACTTCACCAGATTATCTGAAGGATATTCTTATTCCATACTCATCCACCCGTTCGCTGCGGTCACAGAACAGCAATCTCCTTCACATTCCGAGAACCAAATTAAGGACCATGGGAGACCGGGCTTTCAGTGTGGCTGCCCCCCGCCTGTGGAACTCTCTTCCTGACTGTCTAAGAGCCCCACAGTCTGTGGTTGACTTTAAGAGCGGCTTGAAGACCTTTCTTTTCGACCAAGCATACTCTACCTCCTCATGATTCTACTTTTGATCTTAGCTGATATTGTTATTGATCTTAATTGTTTTATTATTTGTTTTATTGATATTTAATTTTGTTGCTCCTTGTAGCACTTTGAGATTTTCATTAATGAAAAGTGTGTTATAAATTGAATTCATTATTATTATTATTATTATTAAGGACAAATACTTCTATCAGCACAATTGTTATAAAGAATCATTTGGACCTCAGGATATTCACCGCCTCCCCTCTTCTCTCCACAGCCCATTCCAGTTCCTGCACTGTAAATAAAAAGATCACTTTTGTACTTGCTTGTCCTCGTGTTCTTTGGTCTGCCATTTGGGGTCATATTCAGCAAACACCATGTTAGAATGTTCGAGCCCACCAGACCCTCAAGGCCAGACCAAAGACAGTCAGAGTGACCAAGCAATATTAGCTCTACAGGCCCGGAGTGAACGTAATGAGCACACTCTAACTAAACTTCTCACCCAACAGAGTGAACTTGGTAGCATGATACATGCTATTGGACAACAAGTTGTCGCCGTGACTACCAAAGGCCCCGAACCACCCCGTCCATCTGAACCAACTCCAGTTGCAGTTCCAGCATCAATATACAGACATGAACCTGATGTCAGACCTACCGAACTCTTTAGTGGAGACTCCAAGCTGGTGGGTGCGGTTTCCTCCTCCAGTGTGAGCTCGCGTTCAATCAAGCACCCATCAGGTACGCCACCGACTCGTCCCGCATCTCCTATATTGTCACTGCCCTGAAAGGCGCCGCTCTGCAGTGGGCCACCGCTCATCTCCGCTTACGTTCCTTGTCCTCCTCCCTGTCCTTCACGAACTTTATAAGAGACTTTAAACTAGCTTTCGATCACCCTCTGTTGCAAGAGGAAGTGCAACAAAGATTATTCACAATCAGACAGGGTTCAAGATCTGTAGCCGAGTTCTCCATCCATTTCCGGGTGATCGCGGAAGAGTCAGGATGGGGTGAGATCGCGCTAAAGAGCGCTTTCTGAAACGCGCTTAATGACAACATTAAGGACCAAATCACCACACAAGAGCCTCCCCAGGATTTAGAAGGTCTTAATCTGTCTCGCAATTAGAATCGACACTCGAAACAGAGAACGTAAATTGGAAAGGGACTACAAATCCTGGGACCGCCCCTCAACCGGAAGTAGTTCCCCGACACCAGTCTTCCCCGAACCAGAGCCTATGCAGGTGGGTCGGGCAAAACTGTCCCCTGAGGAAAGACAACGCAGATTATCTGCAAATGAGTGTCTATATTGTGGAAAGAGTAGCCACTTTGTGAAAAACTGTCAGCTCCCTTTAAAAGGCCAGAACCACCAATAAATCAGGAGATATTGGTGGGTAATTTAACTTCAACTCCTGAAAAAAATTTCTGTCTCCCTGCTACTGTTTATTTTGATAAAGATTATTTTTCCACTCAGGCTTTAATTGACTCTGGTGCAGAACAGAATTTGATTTCCTTGGATATTGTGAAGTTTCTTAACCTACCTATGCTTCCTTTAAACAGCTCTGTCAGTGTCAGAGGTCTCACTGGACAGACCATCACCTCCATCTCCCACTGGACTCAAAACATTCACCTGGTGCTGTCAGGTAACCATCATGAGAAATGTGATTTTTTTCATTTTTGATTCCCCTAAGCCCCAATTGATTTTAGGTTACCCATGGCTGCTAAAACACAACCCCAGATTAACTGGAAAAATAACATGATTGAACATTGGGGTGAGGCCTGTTTAGTCGATTGTTTACGTTCTGCCATCTCTTCTGGTTCTGTCTCACCCCCCAGTAAGGAAGAGATTGACCTTTCCAGAGTGCCCTCCGTATATCATGCGCTTGCCCCAGTTTTTAGTAAACAGAAAGCCATCTCCCTACCACCTCACAGACCCTATGATTGCCCCATAGATCTCCTTCCTGGTGCCCCTCTGCCGTCTAGCAGACTGTACAACCTGTCAGGCCCAGAGAGGGAGACGATGAGGCAATACATAGAGGAATCTTTAAAGTCAGGTATTATCTGCCCATCTACTTCTCCCCTTGGTGCAGGGTTTTTCTTTGTTTCAAAGAAAGATAAGACTTTGAGACCCTGCATCGACTTCAGGGGACTTAACAACATCACCATTAAAAATAAGTATCCCCTTCCTCTAATTGACTCTGTGTTTGAACGGCTTCGGGACTCCAGAATGTTCACTAAACTTGATCTCCGCAACGCCTATCACTTAGTGAGAATTCGAGAAGGGGACGAATGGAAGACCGCTTTTAAGACACCCCTAGGACACTATGAGTACTTGGTCATGCCCTTTGGACTCACTAACGCCCCTGCCGTTTTTCAAAACTTAATCAACGATGTCCTGAGAGATTTCCTGGATGATTTTGTGTTTGTTTATCTTGATGATATTTTGATTTTCTCTAAAGACCCCGCTCAGCACACCAGACATGTCAAAGCAGTTCTCGTAAGGTTTCTGGAGAACAAATTGTATGTGAAAGCTGAGAAATGTGAATTCTCTGTGCCTTCTATTCCCTTTCTGGGATTCATTTTTGAAGAGGGACAGGTTCGATCCGACCCAGAGAAGATAAAAGCGGTGGCGGAGTGGCCTACACCCCAGGATTGAAGACAGCTCCAACGGTTCCTGGGCTTATTTTCTACCGACGCTTCATCAAAAACTACAGTCAGGTAGCCTCGCCATTAACACAACTCACCTCTCCCATCCGTAAATTTGTCTGGTCCCCAGAGGCGGAGGCCACCTTCCAGGAACTTAAGAGACTCTTTTCGTTCGCTCCCATCCTTTCCCATCTGGACCCTCATCGTCAGTTTATCGTGGAGGTGGACGCGTCCGCTACAGGTGTGGGAGCGGTGCTCTGGCAGCAATCCCCTACAGATGGTAAGATCAACCCCTGCACTTTCTTTTCTCGGCGTCTGTCCCCTGCCGAACGAAATTACGATGTGGGTAACAGAGAACTGTTGGCCATCAAGATGGCCCTTGAAGAGTGGAGACACTGGTTGGAGGGGGCTGAATTACCATTTGTGATATGGACAGATCACAAGAATCTTGCCTACATTCAGGGAGCAAAAAGGCTCAATGCCCGTCAAGCACGTTGGTCTTTATTTTTTGCACGCTTCAATTTCTCCATCTCATACGTACCCGGTTCTCGTAACGTTAAACCTGATGCTCTTTCCCGCCAGTTCTTCTCTTCAGAGACCGAATCACCGGAGTCTATTCTGCCCCACTCCTGCACTGTAGCAGTCATGACCTGGGACATTGAGAGAGAAATCCTGGAGGCCCAGAAGACCGAACCAGACCCTGGCACTGGTCCCCCAGGGAGAAAGTATGTTCCCTCTGCAGCCATCAGCAAAGTCCTCCATTGGATCCATTCAGCCAAGTTCTCCTGTCATCCAGGTATGAGTCGCACCCTCTCCTTGACAAAAAGACATTTCTGGTGGCCTAACATGGAGAGGGATGTCAGACAATACGTGTCTGCCTGCACCACTTGTGCGTGTAACAAGGCCACTAACAAACCCCCAGCAGGTCTCCTCCTTCCTCTCCCTACGCCTAGGCGTCCGTGGTCCTGCATAGCCCTGGACTTTGTCACCGGACTGCCTGTTTCTGAGGGTAATTTTGTTGTATGTACAATCATCGACCGTTTCTCCAAAGCTGCACACTTCATACCCCTAGTAAAACTACCCTCAGCATCCGAGACAGCACAGATCATGGTCAAACATGTTTTTCGTCTGCATGGTATACCTCTTGATATTGTTTCCGACAGAGGCCCTCAATTCATCTCCCAAGTTTGGAAGGCCTTCTGTCAAGCTCTGGGAGCCACCTCCAGCCTGACGTCGGGTTATCACCCTCAGTCGAATGGGCAGACTGAGAGGTGTAACCAAGAGCTCGAAGCCGCTTTGAGGTGCGTTATTGAACATAACCCAGTCTCCTGGAGTCAACACCTGCCTTGGGTTGAGTACGCACACAATTCTCAAGTTTCGTCTGCCACTGGTTTGTCCCCGTTTGAGGCCTCTTTGGGTTACACTCCGCCCTTATTTCCCTCACAAGAAACTGACATTTCTGTTCCCTCTGTCCAGCAACATCTCCGCCGGTGTCGCAGGGTTTGGCGCCAGACCAGGGCAGCTCTCCTCAGGACGGCTGAACAAAACAAGCGGTATGCTGACCGCCACCGTTCTTCTGCTCCCGATTACCAGGTGGGGTAGGAGGTTTGGTTGTCCACCAGAGACATTAAGTTAAAGGACACTCCCAGGAAGCTGGCCCCCAGGTTCATTGGCCCCTTTCCGATTGTCAGGATCATTAATCCTGCTGCTGTCCGACTTCAACTGCCTTCCACCCTACGGATCCATCCCACGTTCCATGTCTCTCAGATTAAACCCGTCTCCACCAGCCCACTTCACCCTCCTGCCGATCCTCCTCCTCCGCCTCGATTCATCAACGATGACCCTATCTATTCCATCCGTCGCCTGTTGGACGTTCGTTGCAGGGGTAGACAACTCCAGTACCTGGTGGATTGGGAGGGCTATGGCCCAGAGGAGCGATCGTGGGTTCCCCGCTCCTTCATTCTGGCCCAGAGGAGCGATCGTGGGTTCCCCGCTCCTTCATTCTGGACCCCTCCCTTGTCTCTTCTTTTTACAGGGACCACCCGGACAGGAGATCGCCTAGAGGCGATGCTGGGGGGGGGGGTACTGTAGGAGTCCTGCCTTCCCCTCCAGCATCCTCAAGCAGCAGCTAATCAGCTGATTAGCTACACTTGCACCTGCCTCCTAGACCTCCACCTCCTGCTCTACTTAAACCACAACCAGACGTTCAGCCAACGCTCGAACATTAGATTACCTTGGGTAATGTTGTGACAGCCTCAGATTCCTAGTTATTGACTCGTCTGCACTAACCTGTTTGCCTTTGCCCGTTTGTTCAGCTCTTGTTCCGTCCCGTCTGTTCAGCTCCTGCTCCGTCCTGCTTGCCCACTCGTCTCCAAGGCTGCGTCTGGTTGCCAACCCTGCACACCAAACCCATAACTAAGGACTTCATTCTGGACATCTTCACCACTCTTCAACGTCATCTGTACTCACCCACTGGACCCACAGTCTCTCTGGACCTCGCCCTCCGTAAACCCATTACTCCGACGCCACCTGCAAACAAATTCTACAGTAAGGACAAATACTTCTATCAGCACAATTGTTATAAAGAATCATTTGGACCTCAGGATATTCACCGCCTCCCCTCTTCTCTTCACAGCCCATTCCAGTTCCTGCACTGTAAATAAAAAGATCACTTTTGTACTCGCTTGTCCTCGTGTTCTTTGGTCTGCCATTTGGGGTCATATTCAGCAAACACCATGTTACAAGCTATGGGGATAACTACACATTGGAGAGGAATGTGAAACAAAACTCATTCCAAAATGTGGGGGAGATTCACAAAGTGGACTGCAACTGGAGTCAGTGCTTCAAGGACCACCGCACACAGAGGTATGGAAGACATGGCTTTGAGCTGTTGCATTCCTCGTGTCAAGCCACTCTTGAACAAGAGATAGCGTCAGAAGCGTCTCGCCTGGGAGTGCTGCCGAGTGGTCCAAAGTTATGTTCTCTGATGAAAGTACATTTTGCATTTCCTTTGGAAATCAAGGTCCCAGAGTATGGAGGAAGAGGAGAGGCACAGAATCCATGTTGCTTGAGGTCCAGTGTCAAGTTTCCACAGTCTGTGATGGTTTGGGGTGCCATGTCATCTGCTGGTGTTGGTCCACTGTGTTTTCTGAGGTCCAAGGTCAACACAGCCATCTACCAGGAAGTTTTAGAGCGCTTCATGCTTCCTGCTGCTGACCAACATTATGGAGATGCAGATTTCATTTTCCAACAGGACTTGGCACCTGCACACAGTGCCAAAGCTACCCGTACCTGGTTTAAGGACCATGATATGGTGTCTTCATAAATGGACAGCAAACTCACCTGACCATAACCTCATAGAAAATCTATGTGGTATTGTGAAGAGGAAGATGCAATATGCCAGACCCAACATTTCAGAAGAGTTGAAGGCCCCTATCGGAGCAAACTGGGCTCTCATAACACCTGAGCAGTGCCACAGACTGATCGACTCCATGCCTCGTTGCATTGCTGCAGTAATCCAGGCAAAAGAAGCAACAACTAAGTACTGAGTGCTGTATATGCTCATACTTTTCATGTTCATAGTTTTCAGTTGGCCAACATCAAAAATCAATTTTTTATTGGTCTTAAGTAATATTCTAATTTTCTGAGATACTGAATTTGGGGTTTTAATTAGTTAAACCGTATATATAGTGGAAAGTGCATTCATCTGCTCCCTTCTTCAGGGGTTGCCACAGCGAACCAAGTCACATAGTTGTCAGTGACCGCTCCACTGCTAACGCCATCTCATCAGTGGTCCACATAGCCCTAACTCACCTGGCGAGCAGAAATTCTTACATCCATCTGCTCTTTCTGGATTTCTCCTCGGCCTTCAACACCATCATCCCATAGACCCTGGTGCAGAAGCTCTCCTTTCTTGGACTGAGTCGCACACTTGAGAACTGGATTCTGGACTTCCTGACCAACAGACCTAAGACTGTCAGGATCCACAACACTGTCTCATCCTCCATCACCCTCAGGGCTGCGTGCTAAGCCCCCTCCTGTTCACTCTGCTGACATATGACTGCTCGGCTAGACTCCCTAGCTGCCATATACTAGTGAAGTTTGCGGACGACACAGCAGTAGTGGGGTGCATCACGAATAACAATGGCCCTCATTCACGAAAATGTTCGTATTTTTATCCTAAATTTCTCCTACTTTTGTTCGTACGAAGCGTTCGTACGAACATGCCACGTCAGATTCAACAAACTCTTCTATCCCCAGGAAAAGTGTGTAAACGGGCTGCGTAAATTTAATGGATCCCACCTGTTCTACCCAGCTGCTCGTGCACGCGAGAGGTTATTTACATAATTCCCACCCCTCAAAACACCATATAAGGATATAGTTTCCTGTCACCGCAAGCAGGAAGTGTCCATTCATTCCGGCTTTCATGCGTCAGAAAACACACAAACGCGGTCTGGCGAATTAAATTGACTCACTTTTGATCACCGCGCAGACCCACTTCTGATGACCCACTTCAATGCAAGATGCGCGATCCACACAGAATACAGATGACATCTGTGTGCACCCACAGTCAACAGGCAGTTTATATTAAAAATGACATGAAACAACTGTATAAGCTGGTTTCGCTTTTTTTCCCCCCTCTCTGCAGCGGAGCTGTGTGTGTGTGTGTGGCAGCTCAGCAGAGGACCCACTCGTGCGGCGCGCACGGACCATCGGGGGGGCGCGGGGGGCCGCGCGCCACGAGCGGTGGTCGACGTGGGGCGTGGGG
>JBBPBX010021149.1:10027-42654 GCA_038048925.1 Garcialebias charrua | reverse complement strand
CTCTGCTCCGGCGAGGCGTTCTCTCTGAACAGACCGACGCTCACAAACACACAGAGTGAAAACAAACACAGGAAACATGGAGCGTGTGATGCGCCTGCGAACACCGGAGCAACATTGGCAGCACTGCTCGGTGCCGACCGGAGCAACTCTCGCAGCACTGCTCGGTGCCGACCGGAGCAACTCTCGCAGCACTGCTCGGTGCCGACCGGAGCAACTCTCGCAGCACTGCTCGGTGCTGACCGGAGCAACACTGGCAGCACTGCTCGGTGCCGACCGGAGCAACTCTCGCAGCACTGCTCGGTGCCGACCGGAGCAACTCTCGCAGCACTGCTCGGTGCCGACCGGAGCAACACTGGCAGCACTGCTCGGTGCCGACCGGAGCAACTCTCGCAGCACTGCTCGGTGCCGACCGGAGCAACACTGGCAGCACTGCTCGGTGCCGACCGGAGCAACACTGGCAGCACTGCTCGGTGCCGACCGGAGCAACTCTCGCAGCACTGCTCGGTGCCGACCGGAGCAACTCTCGCAGCACTGCTCGGTGCCGACCGGAGCAACACTGGCAGCACTGCTCGGTGCCGACCGGAGCAACACTGGCAGCACTGCTCGGTGCCGACCGGAGCAACTCTCGCAGCACTGCTCGGTGCCGACCGGAGCAACTCTCGCAGCACTGCTCGGTGCCGACCGGAGCAACTCTCGCAGCACTGCTCGGTGCCGACCGGAGCAACACTGGCAGCACTGCTCGGTGCCGACCGGAGCAACACTCGCAGCACTGCTCGGTGCCGACCGGAGCAACACTCGCAGCACTGCTCGGTGCCGACCGGAGCAACTCTCGCAGCACTGCTCGGTGCCGACCGGAGCAACACTGGCAGCACTGCTCGGTGCCGACCGGAGCAACACTCGCAGCACTGCTCGGTGCCGACCGGAGCAACACTGGCAGCACTGCTCGGTGCCGACCGGAGCAACTCTCGCAGCACTGCTCGGTGCCGACCGGAGCAACTCTCGCAGCACTGCTCGGTGCCGACCGGAGCAACACTGGCAGCACTGCTCGGTGCCGACCGGAGCAACACTCGCAGCACTGCTCGGTGCTGACCGGAGCAACACTCGCAGCACTGCTCGGTGCCGACCGGAGCAACTCTCGCAGCACTGCTCGGTGCCGACCGGAGCAACTCTCGCAGCACTGCTCGGTGCCGACCGGAGCAACACTGGCAGCACTGCTCGGTGCCGACCGGAGCAACACTGGCAGCACTGCTCGGTGCCGACCGGAGCAACACTGGCAGCACTGCTCGGTGCCGACCGGAGCAACTCTCGCAGCACTGCTCGGTGCCGACCGGAGCAACTCTCGCAGCACTGCTCGGTGCCGACCGGAGCAACTCTCGCAGCACTGCTCGGTGCCGACCGGAGCAACACTGGCAGCACTGCTCGGTGCCGACCGGAGCAACACTGGCAGCACTGCTCGGTGCCGACCGGAGCAACTCTCGCAGCACTGCTCGGTGCCGACCGGAGCAACTCTCGCAGCACTGCTCGGTGCCGACCGGAGCAACACTGGCAGCACTGCTCGGTGCCGACCGGAGCAACTCTCGCAGCACTGCTCGGTGCCGACCGGAGCAACACTGGCAGCACTGCTCGGTGCCGACCGGAGCAACTCTCGCAGCACTGCTCGGTGCCGACCGGAGCAACACTGGCAGCACTGCTCGGTGCCGACCGGAGCAACTCTGGCAGCACTGCTCGGTGCCGACCGGAGCAACTCTCGCAGCACTGCTCGGTGCCGACCGGAGCAACTCTGGCAGCACTGCTCGGTGCCGACCGGACGCTCGGAGCGTGGAGAGAACGCTGAGCCGCTGAGGCAGAAGGCGTCAAACTCACACGGTCTGCATGCCAAAGGGCTCCGGTCAGTTTTCAAGTCATGATCTGTCAAACCGTTTTACTAAGTCTGAGATATTTTGCTAACAGGCTGCAAGTGTTGACTTCAGTTGTCTAAAAGAGTGACGTCTGGTCCTCTGGACATTCAAAAAAAAAGTGTGGAAATGTTTCGTCTCTCGACTTCTTCAGTCTGAGGAGCTGTATTCAGCTCAGTCTTATAAATAGCACCTTCTCTGGATCAACCAGTTGATGTTGACAGTCAAAACCAGCTGCTCACATGATCAAGGTGTGTTATTTATAAGACGGAGCTGAATACAGCTCCTCAGACTGAAGAAGTCTTTCGGATGAAAGACAAAACGTTTCCACACTTTTTTTTAAATGTCCAGAGGACCAGACTTCACTTTTTTTAGGTTTTTCTACCTGGATTATTGAGCAGCATCAGGACATTGACTGCAGATGGTTTAACGTCCAATCTGTTGGTGCCCAGAACTAGGGATGGGAACCAGTCTCATCTACTACCACATCAGATTGTAGGTCTGTATCAGTATCTCTGTCCAGCCAGTTCTCTGAAAAGACCAGGTCTTTAGTTGTCCTGAGGTCCATGTCCTCAGAGGTGAGCGGGTCTTCCTGAGGTCCATGTCCTCAGAGGTGAGCAGGTCTTTAGTTGTCCATACGCAGATGACACACAACTTTACCTTCATGAACATTTGCACACAGACTCGGCGTCCTGTCGAAGCTGGTCCTCAACAGAACATCGGGTCTGATGCTGCGTTCCAGTTGCCTCGGAGGTCGAAATTACCAACCTGGAATGACGTCATCACCGAGTTAAATGCGTTCCAGTTAGCTTGTCGGCACGATGACGAAAACAAGATGGACGCCCGCTACGAAGCTGTTGTTGTTCTTGCTTTGTTGGATTATAAAAAGGTTTCCAGACCAGCAGCGAAGTTGAAAAGCAATTCTGAGGCTCTTGAAATGTTAACCAGGTATGTTGTTTTAACCAGTAGTTTTTATTTATTTATAAATAAGCTTATTTTTGTTAATTATGGTCTTGAGGCTCTTACATCTACTTTATAGTTTTAATTCGATCTCTTTTAGGATTATAGCAGCAGTACAGAAGTTATCATTAGATAAATAAAGTCAGAAAGTGCTGAACATTGTTTTTCTTTTCTTTTTACTACCTCAATCCATTAGCAGACGTTTTTATGGTTTATTGTTAAAATTGTTATTAAACTTCAATCAATCAAAACTTTATTTCAGACTCATATGGTCCATAGTAACAAAACAATTTAATTTCTTTGTATTTTAGGATGCTGCTGATACACACAAACCTACGGACACATGGAATAATCATGAAGACTATGGGAGGTGATGCTGAACATGGATGACAACACGTTTGTGCGTCATTTCAGAGTCAACAAGACCCAGTTCACATCTGTAATGATGCAGCTGCAGGAGAAAGGCATAAGGAAGGAGCACTGTCAAGGTGCAGCACCAGTCCCTGTAGAAAAGAAGGTCCTGATGTTCCTGTGGTACATGGCCAACCAGAACAGCTTCAGGGAGATGTCTGACAAATTTGGTCTCGCAGTCCTCAGCACACAGGATCATCATGGAAGTACTGAAGGCCATTTTGCACAATGGGACACACCTTCATCCCCTGGCCTAACGAATTGATGCTGTGGTGATGATTGTCATCATGGCAGCCTGCCTTCTGCATAACCTCTGCATTGGGGCTTCACCAGTGTGCCAGGATCACCCAAACAGCTGTCCAAGGCAGGAGGATGAAAATGACTAAATTACTCTTTACTGTGATGTGTGGATGCTGTACTTGTATTAGCTTGTCATAACTTGTCAAAAAATGTTCTAGTGTTGTTATAGTGCTGTTTTGATTAAATGTGTTTATCTGACATGCCACTCTCTCGCTGTCATTTATATCTGTGTGGATAAACCACGCCAAAAACATAAGCTGGTATAGGTAAACACATTTTACAGCTTCAAAAACCAGCTGCAAAACTTAGTTTCCCACAACAATAACACCTGCTTAAAAGTCAGTGCTTAAATAAAGCATTTCTATGTAGTAATTTTAAAACTCTGCCCGATGAGAACATGAGAGCACTAGTTTCTCTGCAAGTACATCGGTTTCCAAAAATATTGATGAAAAACTGCAGTGCATCATGACAAATTGTCGTGTTTGAATACCAGAGGTGTTCCTCTTTTACACTGAATTTACTTTCATTCTAAGTAGTTTCTTTTCATTACCTGCTTTCCTTTATTCTACTGAAAAACCACACTTATTGTGAAGTAAGACAAGAATTTGTGCATTTGTTATTTCAAATTGTTTTTAATAACGTATGACAACAAGGCACAGGTAACCTGCTGTAGAGTCGTTGAGTTGCAGTAACTGGACTTGTACAGTTCAATTTTCATCCATAAAATATGTCAAGGAGTCACCATTCCTCTGGAACAAGGGACCAGGGAAACAGGTTTGTCTGCTCGGGTCCAGGAACATGTTCATCTCCATGTCGACAAACTGCAAAGAAATATACACATGGTTAACAACAAATCACAGATGACACAAAACTAACCCACCAATAATAAGTATAAATAAGGTCGATTTTCACTCGCTCTCACACACACACCCCCAACACAGACACACACACAGACACACACAGCTGTGGATCGACAGGATGGTTTGGGTTTCAAGTTTTACTTTTTTTTAACAAAATAATTGATTCTGTTAAACTGGATTCCCACCCTGACAAGCCAAGATAAATCTTGATAGACTTTTTAAAAACAGTTTATGGTGCAAAACATTAGTTTACTAGCTAAAAACACATGTAAAGGTGAACAAAGAACAACATGTTGCAGGTCTCCGACGCAGCTACATCATCAACACAACAATCACGTTCTTTAGAAAACACAAACCGCTTAGAAACACCCTCTAATTATTAGGCGACATATCGTATAATAATCACTGTAAAGTACGAAATGTGTTACTGAGTTAATGATAAACAATGAACGCTGAACAGCTAAAACGAGTACTGTGCTAAACAACAACAATGCCGCCTCACACCCGTTTAGCGAGCCGTTGTCGAGGCACAGCGGCTGTTTAAACATATCATTATCGTTACTGTAAAGAACTACAGTGCCTGAATGCGTTAATGTGAAGTTACGGCTGAGTAAACCACAAAGAACAGCGAAAAAGAGTAAAAAGTAACTCTTTCACTCACTGTTGATGCGAGGAGCAGCCATTTTGAAACGATGATCTCGGCGAACTCGGGTATGGTGCAGCGAGACCGAGTCCACGAGTTGTAATTACGACCTGAGGGGGCGTTCCAGTTGATTTTTACTGCTCGGAAGCTCGTAATTACGACCTCCGAGGACAACTGGAACGCAGCATGATTCGACACTTTTCCACAGCGACGCAGGTTCTACTGAGTTCTGAAGCTCGGCCCAAACTCTGAAGATTAAAAGTGAAGAATGAGTTTCAGAGCATGTGAGGGGGAGCCTTCCCTCATCATCTGGGTGTTAACTGCAGCTGTGTTTCTGGAGACAAAATGAAAACGAGCACAGACGATTTAATCAGACAGAGCTGTAAAAAACACGTTCGGTGCTTTGAACTTCTCTGTTTTGCAGGAGATCCTCCGATGCGGCCGCTCGTTTGAAGTGGAGAAGATCCTTTCTGATGAAAGGTACCGAACCCTCAAGGTCAGTGGATGAAAAACGACAGTCGCTGGGCTGCTGTTTCAGTCTCAGAAGATGAGCTTTCAGTTTTACCGTATTTTCCGGCCGAAAATTCACACCGCCCTATAAGTCGCATTAGTCCAATTATGTCCAATAAAGTGGAAAAATCCATAAACGTGTCGCACCGCCGTATACGTCGCATCTTTTATGCGTCACCGCTGACGCGTCGCGTATGTTACGCGTCACTGCCCTGCTGCATATGGCGGTCACAGGAGCGAGCGAGCACAGAAGGACTTTACAAGATTAACACTTAAAAACAATTATTTGTTTGCAGAAATTTATAGCACAAGTGTTTCTGAGCTTAACCGTTCCTTAATAAATTCACGTAATGGTCAAATCTGCTGGATTTAAATTGTTTCACTTTGACGTCTTCCAAATGGTCGTGAAAATAAATTATTAATAAATTAAATTTTAGCTCAAACATTTCCTACAGCTAATGGGTTGTAAATACCCATCCAGTGATTACTTTCTGTAAGTTTCATCAAAATCTGTCGTGTGGTTCTTGAGATATTTTGCTAACAAACACTAGTTCAGACCTCCAGAGATCAGGAGGCCATGCTGCGGCAGAGTGAGTCCGAGCAGAGGAGGCTGCCGTCGGACACATGAGCTGGGAACGGTCGGTGGACCCTAGTGGCCTAAAGTGGTACTGCTCCATTTTTTTAGTCAGAATGAATGGAAACGGTCATGGGAGTCAGTCTCCCCACCATCACAGACATTTACACCTCCAGATGCAGAAAAAGAGCCACCTGCATCATGAAAGACCTCACTCACCCAGCACACTCACTCTTTGCACCACTCCCCTCGGGACGGAGGTTGAGGAGCATCAAATGTAGAACCACTAGACTGAGAAACAGCTTCTACCCTGAGGCTGTCAGACTCATGAATAAATAAATAATAAGAATAAACACTGCAAAATGTCACATCATACTGATACTGATCTGTTTCTTGTTGCTGCGTTCATCTGTGACCATCTGCTCATGTTCGTGCTGCTGTTTATAATGATGTTTTTCTACTACATTAGGGCTTAGTGTATTACTAGCTGATGTCTCTCTTAGTTAATCCTAGATGTTATTATTGTTTTTCTCTTGCATTTGTTGTTGGATGTAACTGGGACCCTGTGTACATAATCTCGTTTTCAACACATGTACTACATGCGGTGCAAATTACAATAAATTCCCTCTGACTCTGACTCTGACTCTGACTCTGAAAAATCCATAAATATGTTGCTTCGCCCCATAAGTCGCAGGACATTAAAATTAGTTAAAAAACTGCGACTTATTCACCTTATTCCTAGCCCCCATGATGCCTTGCGCGAATTATGTGAACGACTTCCGCCGAAAGTCAGAACCGGCACTTTTAGCAACGCGCTAACCGGTTTTCGTCAGAGGTTTTAGGTCATAAAATATGTGGGAACACAAACGATCACAACTCAAATGTGGAGATATTGTTTTACCGCTACCTGCAGCTGTTGAGGGGTGGGAGGACGAGTTGAAGAAGTGGCCGAAAATAACGTACACTACATAAAATCATAACACTAAAAGCTGTCTCTTAAATCATACCTGATCCTCTGAGGATACGGTGTCTTTTTTCAGGTGGTTTCTCGTAGCCCAGCCACAAAGAAGGATGCGGGTTTTTGTTTTCGGAGCATGTTCAACACACACTAGTTGCAGCCACAAATTCAGCTTCGTCTGATTATTCATACAGCCACGAACAGCGCAACAGGTACCCGAGCACCACAAGACATCTTCGTGACAATATTAGCTCGAAACAACAGAAAACAGAACTTTAACAGAACTTCAACAACGCGCGCAGATTAGCAAGTAAACAACGAGGAGCCAATGCAGAAATTCTACTTCCGGGGTCAAACGGAAGTAAGACACATAGTCGCTTCTACAGTGACACCCTCAGGAATAAGGTGGATAGGCCGGAAAATACGGTAGTTCTGGAGGACGCAGGGCTCGTGTCAGATCTTCATGACGTCCTCATCTTGTTTCCTGCCAGCTGTTCACGAGTGTGTTCGGGGTCGGACCTAAAACGGCAGAGAGGTGGTACCGAGGAGGGCTGCGCTCCTTCAGCGATGTTCTGGCAGAGCCCGGCATTCATCTGAACCGGATGCAACAAATTGGTACGTCTGAGCCTCCACGTCTTCACGCAGCCTCGTCACGGTTTCAACACAAGTCCGCTTCCAAAAGAGCTAACTGCTGAATCTCCACCGACGCCATTCGAGCTTTGGTTGTCCCAAAGAGAGTTCCTTACTCTGGGTTTTATGTGTTTCCAGAAACATCTGCAAGGTTTTGAGAAAGCTTGTCACGAAGCAGAGTGGAGAAGTGAGCAGGAATGAACTGAACTCCTGAGGAGTTCATGCAGGAACTCAATGGGTCCTCAAAGCAAAGACAGAAGAACAAAGTGCCGTACGGTGCAATACAATAAAACTAACTCAGTAACTCAAGAAAGAAAAAATAAAAGAATAAAAACTTGCTGCACAGGAACTACAGGACTTTAACTTTTTTATCTTGCAACTGGACACCAGACAGACCAGATCACCAAGACCCAGAGAGGACAAAGTTGGACAATCTGGCAGAACACCTTTTCCACTTGGATGGTACAGAGGCTCAGTTGGTAGAGCGGCTGCCTCTCAGCAAGAAGGTTGCCGGAGAGAATCCCGGTCCAGGTCCTTTCTGAGTAGAGTTGCATGTTCTCTCTGTGCATGCGTGGGTTTTCTCCTGGTCCTCCGGTTTCCTCCCACAGACCAAAAACATGCATGTTAGACTGATTGGTCCCTATAGGTGTCCCTGTGATGGACTGGAGACATGTCCAGGTGTCTCTGTGATGGACTGGAGACATGTCCAGGTGTCTCTGTGATGGACTGGAGACCTGTCCAGGTGTCTCTGTGATGGACTGGAGACTGTCCAGGTGTCTCTGTGATGGACTGGAGACATGTCCAGGTGTCTCTGTGATGGACTGGAGACCTGTCCAGGTGTCTCTGTGATGGACTGGAGACATGTCCAGGTGTCTCTGTGATGGACTGGAGACATGTCCAGGTGTCTCTGTGATGGACTGGAGACATGTCCAGGTGTCTCTGTGATGGACTGGAGACATGTCCAGGTGTCTCTGTGATGGACTGGAGACATGTCCAGGTGTCTCTGTGATGGACTGGAGACATGTCCAGGTGTCTCTGTGATGGACTGGAGACATGTCCAGGTGTCTCTGTGATGGACTGGAGACATGTCCAGGTGTCTCTGTGATGGACTGGAGACATGTCCAGGTGTCTCTGTGATGGACTGGAGACATGTCCAGGTGTCTCTGTGATGGACTGGAGACATGTCCAGGTGTCTCTGTGATGGACTGGAGACATGTCCAGGTGTCTCTGTGATGGACTGGAGACATGTCCAGGTGTCTCTGTGATGGACTGGAGACATGTCCAGGTGTCTCTGTGATGGACTGGAGACATGTCCAGGTGTCTCTGTGATGGACTGGAGACATGTCCAGGTGTCTCTGTGATGGACTGGAGACATGTCCAGGTGTCTCTGTGATGGACTGGAGACATGTCCAGGTGTCTCTGTGATGGACTGGAGACATGTCCAGGTGTCTCTGTGATGGACTGGAGACATGTCCAGGTGTCTCTGTGATGGACTGGAGACATGTCCAGGTGTCTCTGTGATGGACTGGAGACATGTCCAGGTGTCTCTGTGATGGACTGGAGACATGTCCAGGTGTCTCTGTGATGGACTGGAGACATGTCCAGGTGTCTCTGTGATGGACTGGAGACATGTCCAGGTGTCTCTGTGATGGACTGGAGACATGTCCAGGTGTCTCTGTGATGGACTGGAGACATGTCCAGGTGTCTCTGTGATGGACTGGAGACATGTCCAGGTGTCTCTGTGATGGACTGGAGACATGTCCAGGTGTCTCTGTGATGGACTGGAGACATGTCCAGGTGTCTCTGTGATGGACTGGAGACCTGTCCAGGTGTCTCTGTGATGGACTGGAGACATGTCCAGGTGTCTCTGTGATGGACTGGAGACATGTCCAGGTGTCTCTGTGATGGACTGGAGACATGTCCAGGTGTCTCTGTGATGGACTGGAGACATGTCCAGGTGTCTCTGTGATGGACTGGAGACATGTCCAGGTGTCTCTGTGATGGACTGGAGACATGTCCAGGTGTCTCTGTGATGGACTGGAGACATGTCCAGGTGTCTCTGTGATGGACTGGAGACATGTCCAGGTGTCTCTGTGATGGACTGGAGACATGTCCAGGTGTCTCTGTGATGGACTGGAGACATGTCCAGGTGTCTCTGTGATGGACTGGAGACATGTCCAGGTGTCTCTGTGATGGACTGGAGACATGTCCAGGTGTCTCTGTGATGGACTGGAGACATGTCCAGGTGTCTCTGTGATGGACTGGAGACATGTCCAGGTGTCTCTGTGATGGACTGGAGACATGTCCAGGTGTCTCTGTGATGGACTGGAGACATGTCCAGGTGTCTCTGTGATGGACTGGAGACATGTCCAGGTGTCTCTGTGATGGACTGGAGACATGTCCAGGTGTCTCTGTGATGGACTGGAGACATGTCCAGGTGTCTCTGTGATGGACTGGAGACATGTCCAGGTGTCTCTGTGATGGACTGGAGACATGTCCAGGTGTCTCTGTGATGGACTGGAGACATGTCCAGGTGTCTCTGTGATGGACTGGAGACATGTCCAGGTGTCTCTGTGATGGACTGGAGACATGTCCAGGTGTCTCTGTGATGGACTGGAGACATGTCCAGGTGTCTCTGTGATGGACTGGAGACATGTCCAGGTGTCTCTGTGATGGACTGGAGACATGTCCAGGTGTCTCTGTGATGGACTGGAGACATGTCCAGGTGTCTCTGTGATGGACTGGAGACATGTCCAGGTGTCTCTGTGATGGACTGGAGACATGTCCAGGTGTCTCTGTGATGGACTGGAGACCTGTCCAGGTGTCTCTGTGATGGACTGGAGACCTGTCCAGGTGTCTCTGTGATGGACTGGAGACTGTCCAGGTGTCTCTGTGATGGACTGGAGACCTGTCCAGGTGTCTCTGTGATGGACTGGAGACATGTCCAGGTGTCCCCTGCGTCTCACACAGTGACTGCTGGACATGGACACCAGTGACCTCCGTGACCCGGAAAGGAAGAAGTGAGTGAAAGATGATGGACGGAACTCTTTGGCTTTAGTCAAACATTTAATACATGATGGGTGTCTTTAGTAAACTGCTGACCACATCTGTATTGGACCACAGCTGTATTGAACCACAGCTGTATTGGACCACAGCTGTATTGGACCACAGCTGTATTGGACCACAGCTGTATTGGACCACAGCTGTATTGGACCACAGCTGTATTGGACCACAGCTGTATTGGACCACAGCTGTATTGGACCACAGCTGTATTGGACCACAGCTGTATTGGACCACAGCTGTATTGGACCACAGCTGTATTGGACCACAGCTGTATTGGACCACAGCTGTATTGGACCACAGCTGTATTGGACCACAGCTGTATTGGACCACAGCTGTATTGGACCACAGCTGTATTGGACCACAGCTGTATTGGACCACAGCTGTATTGGACCACAGCTGTATTGGACCACAGCTGTATTGGACCACAGCTGTATTGGACCACAGCTGTATTGGACCACAGCTGTATTGGACCACAGCTGTATTGGACCACAGCTGTATTGGACCACAGCTGTATTGGACCACAGCTGTATTGGACCACAGCTGTATTGGACCACAGCTGTACTGAGCCCAGAAGAGGAGCTGAAGGTGTTTCTTTGCTGAGCTCTGTAATTTGAGGCCCGTGCAGAAGCTCAGAACCTCCACAGGGACAGAAGCGGTCGTGCAGACGCCGTCGCCTTCAGCTCTGGACGAAGCAGTTTTCTTAAAGAACGTGTTAAACGAAGCGCTGCCATGCTTTTATTTTGTTACACTGCAGAGTTCACAGGCTGCGGTGCTTTTATTTTGTTACACTGCAGAGTTCACAGGCTGCAGTGCTTTTATTTTGTTACACTGCAGAGTTCACAGGCTGCCGCTCGTTTCTCACTCCATCCAGAGGTTTATTATGCTGACAGACACATCTGTCAGAGCGGTCAAAATCCATCCCTCACAACTCTGAATGCAGCGCTCTGAAATGAAAAAAAAAATGTCTCTGGACACTAATGTCTGCAGCTCTACTTAGTAAATCTTTACACAGCAGGAACAAGAGCCATCCCATTAATTTTTCTGCTGCGCAGACAGAAAAATCATTAAAGTTTGGTCATTAATTGGATGTGCATCTCTGTTCATGCGTGGAAAAGAAAAGGGAATTACGACTTTTTATGTGGGACAAAGACGGGAGGAAAGGCATGAAATGAGATAATCATCAACGCATCAATTATAATTAAGAAGAGTAGATACTGTACGCCTGGAGCGCCCGCAGTTCGTCAGCTGCTATCAGCCAGCAGAGCACATCACAGTTCTTCCCTTTGATTGACGGCTGGTGGTGTTCCTGCAGGGTTCCTGCATCATGGAGACATCTCCAGGGCTGTCAGTCCGGCCGAGGCCCGGGCCGTGGGGACCATTATGGACGAGGTCATCCACGGGATCGCACCGGACGTCACGCTCACGCTGACGGGCGGCTTCCGCAGGTACAGGGTTGGTCAGTGTGGGTGTTTCAGATGAAATTATAAAATACAGGGAGTCCCCGACTTACGAACGAGGTCCGTTCCTACGCACCGTTCGTAAGTCGAAAATTCGTAAGTCGGAACCACACAAGCCGTCACTGATACACGTACATGTACGATAATGAACAGTTACCAAGTTACCAAGCACTTCGCCTATCCTAACACAGCTACATAATTATCACAAAACACTTACAGTCCAGGGCTAAAAAATAAATAGTTAATTTCTTACTTTGAGCTGGTCAAGCCGGTCTCGTCTTTTAGCATGTTAGCTCTTGCACGTCCGAGCTCCGCAACTTCGTGCTGCTTCACGCGGTCCAAACTGTTTACAGGAAGGACTGTTAGCATGTTAACTTCCATACATATGGAGCCAGAAAAAGAGTTAATAACTTACTGAAAGCCGTTTCTCCGCGGCGTCCATCCAAAACAAGCTGCTCCACGTTAGCATGCTAGCCCCGCCCGTTAGCGTTAGCCCCTCCAAGGCTGCCGCAGCTGTTTGTCCGCGTTTTCGCATGCTAGCTCGGTGTCCAGACAACATATTAGGCTGCCAGGCGGACATGGAGGCGAGCTCCCGGCCGCCGCCTGTCGGCTTCGTGTCCCCGATGGGGTGTTAGCATCCAACCGTCCATCTTACAGCAAGGCTTGTTAGCTTGTTGCTACTCCGGTCAGGCTCGCTGCTGTCTGCTGCTTCACGCGGTCAACAGCGTCGTTTTGCTTCGTCCATCCATTCCTCCACAAAACCACCGTTCAGCTCCAGATCATGTATCCGAGCGCAAGAACCTCTGATCGGACAAAGCCGGCTGTCAAGGCTGGAGCTACGAGGCTGGAGCTATCTGGCTAAGGCTAAACTCGTGGGCACTGCCGAAAACTGACTGCCGAAAACTGGCGGAAACTGCCGCAAACTTCGTAAATCGGCTTATAAATTAAAAATTATGTAATGATAATAATAATACTTTATTTATAAAGCCATTTAAAACAACCACAGCTGCAACAAAGTGCTGTACACATGAAATCAAGAACATTCAAACACACACACACACAAAAAAAATGTATATATATTTTCATATTTTTATTAATATGATGCGTTCCTAAAGTCGGAACGTCGTAGGTCGAGGCCGTCGTAAGTCGGGGACCACCTGTATTTCCTGTTGTCTGAATGGAGTCAACGCTCGTTTGTCTGTCTGCATTTTTATTCTGTCCATTTTGTTCTTGTGCCAACTTTGTGCTTTTCAAAATGTTCATCTCAGAAATGATGTGCTTAAACTTTTTATTCTTGCTACTTTATACTTTTTGAAATATGTAACTTTATTTGAAACAAAACTCCCCGCACACCTGCACCAGGTTCTCTTTAATTCCTTCAAAAGCATCACTTAAAAAAAAACTACTTCATATGATGTTTTTGTTTTCTTGTGCAGTTTTTACTTTTAGCTACAACTTTGCTAACTAGAAGCTGCATTTCCTGCAGAGTGCACGTTTGATGCTGAACGAGTTTTAGTGTTTCGTCTTCTTTAGATTTAGGGATTCTTGTGTTCAAGTTCTGTTTCCTGGTGTCATTCCATTCAGCTGCCACCCTCACCTGTTCCCAATCAGTGTTCAGCTCAGGTGTTTCCACTTTCGCTCTCGCCCAGCTTGTTATTTAAACCAGTGGTTCCCAGCCCTGGTCCCTGAGGAACACCATCCTGCATGTTTTAGTTGTTTCCCTGCAGCACACCTGATTCAATGATTTAATTACTTCATCAAGTTCTGCAGAAGCCCGTTGATCATCCATTCATTCATTTGAGGCGTGTCAAAACTGGAAAAGAACTAAAACAGGCAGGATGGTGTTCCTCAAGGACCAGGGTTAGGAACCACCAAATTTTAAACCATCCTTTGTCACCACCTCACCGTCGGCTCATTGTTCTGCAACCGTGTCAGATGTCTCGGTCCTCCTCGTGTTGTCCCCTCCTGTGTTGTGTAAGTTGTTGCTGCCACGTCAGCTTTTTGTTTTTGTTCATTTAATAAATCTATTTTTTTTTTAACTTGACTTCATGCTCCCTGTGTGTAACCTCACCGACCATGATACTCAGGTTTGTTTACATTGAAATATATTTTTTAGGTCCTTGTGAGTGTGGGTTCAGACCAGTGGTAGCTGAGAATCCTCCCTAACACACATTCTGAGCACTGCAAGAAATCTTTATTTAAAACTTTAGCATTCAAGGTGATGGACGATGTGCATTTCTTCAAAGAATGCTATGCACTGTATTTCTCAATAAAAATGCACTAATCTGGCATTAAAACTGTAACTACTGCAGATCCTGTTTTTTGGTTTGAGATCCTAAAAGAGCAAACGGGTCATGAAGTCCCTCTCATGCACTACATTGTCAGAATCAAAGTGCACGGTGAGTATTTTTGTGAAGCAACTTGCTGAGAGCAACTTTTGGTTCAAAGCCGCCGCCTCCCTGCGTTGCTCCTCTTTGTGCAGTTTGTGATGTGCAGTGTTTGTGATGTGCAGTGTTTGTGATGTGCAGTGTTTGTGATGTGCAGTGTTTGTGATGTGCAGTGTTTGTGATGTGCAGTGTTTGTGATGTGCAGTGTTTGTGTGTGCAGTGTTTGTGATGTGCAGTGTTTGTGATGTGCAGTGTTTGTGATGTGCAGTGTTTGTGATGTGCAGTGTTTGTGATGTGCAGTGTTTGTGATGTGCAGTGTTTGTGATGTGCAGTGTTTGTGATGTGCAGTGTTTGTGATGTGCAGTGTTTGTGGTGTGCAGTGTTTGTGATGTGCAGTGTTTGTGATGTGCAGTGTTTGTGATGTGCAGTGTTTGTGATGTGCAGTGTTTGTGATGTGCAGTGTTTGTGATGTGCAGTGTTTGTGGTGTGCAGTGTTTGTGATGTGCAGTGTTTGTGATGTGCAGTGTTTGTGATGTGCAGTGTTTGTGATGTGCAGTGTTTGTGATGTGCAGTGTTTGTGATGTGCAGTGTTTGTGGTGTGCAGTGTTTGTGATGTGCAGTGTTTGTGATGTGCAGTGTTTGTGGTGTGCAGTGTTTGTGATGTGCAGTGTTTGTGATGTGCAGTGTTTGTGATGTGCAGTGTTTGTGATGTGCAGTGTTTGTGATGTGCAGTGTTTGTGATGTGCAGTGTTTGTGATGTGCAGTGTTTGTGGTGTGCAGTGTTTGTGATGTGCAGTGTTTGTGATGTGCAGTGTTTGTGGTGTGCAGTGTTTGTGATGTGCAGTGTTTGTGATGTGCAGTGTTTGTGATGTGCAGTGTTTGTGATGTGCAGTGTTTGTGATGTGCAGTGTTTGTGATGTGCAGTGTTTGTGATGTGCAGTGTTTGTGATGTGCAGTGTTTGTGATGTGCAGTGTTTGTGATGTGCAGTGTTTGTGGTGTGCAGTGTTTGTGATGTGCAGTGTTTGTGATGTGCAGTGTTTGTGGTGTGCAGTGTTTGTGGTGTGCAGTGTTTGTGATGTGCAGTGTTTGTGGTGTGCAGTGTTTGTGATGTGCAGTGTTTGTGATGTGCAGTGTTTGTGATGTGCAGTGTTTGTGGTGTGCAGTGTTTGTGATGTGCAGTGTTTGTGATGTGCAGTGTTTGTGATGTGCAGTGTTTGTGGTGTGCAGTGTTTGTGATGTGCAGTGTTTGTGATGTGCAGTGTTTGTGGTGTGCAGTGTTTGTGGTGTGCAGTGTTTGTGATGTGCAGTGTTTGTGGTGTGCAGTGTTTGTGATGTGCAGTGTTTGTGATGTGCAGTGTTTGTGATGTGCAGTGTTTGTGATGTGCAGTGTTTGTGATGTGCAGTGTTTGTGGTGTGCAGTGTTTGTGATGTGCAGTGTTTGTGATGTGCAGTGTTTGTGGTGTGCAGTGTTTGTGATGTGCAGTGTTTGTGATGTGCAGTGTTTGTGATGTGCAGTGTTTGTGGTGTGCAGTGTTTGTGGTGTGCAGTGTTTGTGATGTGCAGTGTTTGTGATGTGCAGTGTTTGTGATGTGCAGTGTTTGTGGTGTGCAGTGTTTGTGATGTGCAGTGTTTGTGATGTGCAGTGTTTGTGATGTGCAGTGTTTGTGATGTGCAGTGTTTGTGATGTGCAGTGTTTGTGGTGTGCAGTGTTTGTGATGTGCAGTGTTTGTGATGTGCAGTGTTTGTGATGTGCAGTGTTTGTGGTGTGCAGTGTTTGTGATGTGCAGTGTTTGTGATGTGCAGTGTTTGTGATGTGCAGTGTTTGTGATGTGCAGTGTTTGTGATGTGCAGTGTTTGTGCACGGAGCACTCTGCTCGGCTGCTGAAACGACCAGCCGTGCACCAGCTAAATAATTCAGAGGCAGTCTGGCAGCGAGGACTCGCTCGCCTCTCGATGGAGCTCCAGCAGCTCGGCTGATGGCCTTCAAACCTCTTTTTCTTTAGAACCGTACGGTTGTTCAGTTTGAATCTGTCAGACCCGTTTACAGCTCTGCCTCTGAAGTTTAAGGTCTGGTATTTCTTGAAATAATGAATGGAGTTGACTCGTGAGTTCAGTTGTAAATGAATATTTCCTGAAAGTTTAATTAAAATCTGTCAAATAAGTCATTAGATATTTTCCTAACAGACAAAGTTAAAATCAAAGCAAAAAGAAACATTACACGCTCCGCACCAACTCTTTACTCTTGAACTATTGTCCTGTTATGTTTTAGTTGCACACACGTTTGTTTGTAATCCAACTGCTGTGGATTTTACGGCATTTTAGCTGCTCATATAACCAAACGTTCGGCTCATTCAGGAGACGGGTTTTGTGACTTCTGGCTTCTGCAGCTTTTCTAACATTTTCCTTTATTTCCAAACATTTTCATCAGTTCTTTCAGAAAAAATCTATTTGAGATCTGCTTCAGCTGCTGGTTCTGTCTTTGTCTTACGAGCCTTTAGCTTTTATTCTGATACATTTAGCCAGCCTTTTGATACTTTTAGCTTTTAATCAGCCCTTTAGTACTTTTAGCTAGCTTTTTTAATGTTGATTTTTTTTTTACAATCATTTTTCAAATTTTAGCTGCTAGCTACAAATTTGATACTTTTAGCTTTCAGCTAGCGTTTTGCTGCATTTTGCTTTCATCTTACCATTTTTGTTAGCCTTTTAATACCATAGCTATAATTTGACACTTTGAGTTTATAGTCTTTTTTGCTGTTTTTAAGCTTCAGTCACTTGAATTCTATGCAGCATTTTGCTGCTTTTAGCTTGTGTTTCACAGTTTTAGCTACAACAACAAAGCTTCGGTTTGTTCGGTTGCTCAGAGCTCAGCGTTCACACTGAGTTTTCACAAAAAATGAAATTTCTTTAGCTTAGCATCATTGTGCTGAAAGGCAGTTTCTCCAGACTTGAGTGAAACGTATCAGGCGGCGTTTAAAGCCTCGTTAACACCAACATCCTTCAGATGGTGTCTGAGACGCCAGCTGCACCCACAGCACTCTTCCTGTTCTCCTCAGCGTGATCAATCTGAGAAGGTTCTCCTCTAAAGTCCTGTCAGAGCTGAATGTAATTACCCATAATGCCAGCGTGCTGTTGAGCATCTCATTAGCTTCATCTTTGCGGCTGATGGCCCTCGTCACAAATGGAAATTAATGCCCATTTACTCTATGCCTCCTTGAACAGATATTTTTGGCTTTATCAAATCGTTTTTCTTCGGCTGAGATGCTAAAAGAAAAGAAAAATACAACTGTGCTCCCTGAAGTTTCAGAAAACAAGTGCTGTCTTCCTCTTCAGAGAGCGTGGCGAGGGTTGGCTGACGCCGCTGACTTCAGCCTCATTGAAAGGACAGCTGCGGGAGGTGGGTGACACGTCTTAAAAGCAGTTCTGTTGAGGGGATTAAAAATAGCTCTGGCGTGAAAATGCATCTTGTGTGTGTAAAACGGCTCACACGACACGGTGTCAACGGAGTGTGTTGCCTACAAGTCCCTCTGTGGGTCTTCTTTAACGCGAGGATGTCTAGAAGAAGGTAACTCAAAGTGACACTGATGAGGGGACAGACGTGTCTGCTTCCTGCTGCCTTGAAGAGCAGCTCACATTATTCCTTATCGGATTAATTCATGGTGTCATGATTGTTAAACCCAACTCTATTATCCGCTCGCAGGAGGGGAGAGCGAAACAAGCCGTCTGGTCGTGAGACACCCAGAGACACTCGCTGCTCATCCTCGTCGTCTGATTAGCACTTGGCTCTCGTGTGTTGGACGTGGACTTGGACGGGACGGCTGACAAGAGGAGCGAGGTGTCTCTGATTGGCTCTTTTTCCTAACGAGCTGCTTGTGATTGCCTCGGACTCTCTGCTGTGTTTCCAACAGCAACAACACTTCCCACATTTGTATTATTCATGTGTGTTGTCTGTAGTCCACACAGGTTTGTAAATAGACATGTATTTTTAATGGGTTTTGTGCATAGCTGTTAATAATTTAGCATTTTCCCGCACGCCATGAAAGAGTTGACTGTCTGAACCCACGCCAGGTGTTTAAATCTTCTTCAGTTCGGCTCTGAGCCGCTCGTACTACAAAGAAAGCTCGTCCTGTTGCAGACTGTCGTGGTTCTCAAGTTCAAGTACTATTATCCTATTCATTACTTTTTGTCTGTCTAAGCAGATCTCACTTGTAAATGAGTCTTCTAGGCTCAATGTGACTTATCTGCCTAAATAAAGGTTGAATGAATTGTCATTTCACCACATGTGGTACGTGAGGTGGAATGAAATTAGGAACACAGGGTCCCAGTTACACGCAACAACAGCAAAAATATAAAGCGTCAAAAGAAACAGTAAATAAATGTCACATTTTTGTCATCTGTGTATGGTTCCCATACAAGACAAAATGTGTCTCTGCATTTAACCCAACCACCACCAGGTGGTGCAGTGGGCAGCCATAGAAAGCGCCCGGGGAACTGGGGAAATAGGTGTGCACTCATAGACACCCCAAGGTGTGCAGTGGCCGGGGTTTGAACCTGGGTCTTTCGGGTCCCAAGTCGGCTGCCCTGCCTCTATACCATCTTGGCCCCTAAGGAGCTAAGATATAAATTAACATAAACGCTAAACATTAATAATGTAAAAAAACACGTGTGATAACAGCAGCACGAACATGAGTCTGTGTGAGCAGATGGTTATGAATGAATACAGCAGCATGACATAATCAGCAGCATGAGATCAGCAGCATGGATAAGCAGCAGCACATATCATCAAAGTGGCATTACAGTGATTTCCCATGTTAGATGTTCATGAGTCTAACAGCCTCAGGGTAGAAGCTGTTCCTCAGTCTAGTGGTTCTACACTTAATGCTCCTCAATGTCCTGAGGTCCAAGGAAGAACTTAGTCCTAGTGTGAGTAGTTTGTCCATCAGGGTTTGGGGGATCATGGTGTTGAAGGCAGACATGAAGTCCACAAAGAGCAGATGGACGTATGAGTCCTTCTGCTCCAGGTGAGTGAGAGCAGTGTGGACCACAGAGGAGATGGTGTCGTCAGTTGATTGATTTTCATGGTATGCATACTGGTGAGGGTCCTCCATGGGAGAAGCCAGGATTTTATGAGGGGCGGTTCATTTAAATAAAAAGTGGACCTGGATAAAGCAACACGCCTTGGTGGTTCACTGGAAGAGCATCGGTTTGCCACTCCAAACTTTATCTTGACTCGGGTTTGATCCTCACGTGGTTGAACTTATTTTAAGTTTGTCTTTTATTGGATAATAAAAAAAGAAGTTTGCGTTAACCACAGGCATAAAACAAACTCCTTTTTTTAATCCAATAAAAGACAAACGTAAAATAAGTTCAACCACGTGAGGATCAAACCCGAGTCAAGATAAAGTTTGGAGTGGCAAACCGATGTTCTTCCAGTGAGCCACAGAGGCGTGTTAACCGGTTCGACATTAGCGGTTTCTCCATACCTTCTCTTTCCACCTCTCTTAACACAGAACTTGTGTTGTGCGGGAATTGTAGGCGGGACTTCATAGGCAAAGTGGGCGGTTCCTTCGAACCCCCCGAACCCCCCCTCGCTACGCGTGTGTCCTCGCTGATGTCGATGGTAGCTTTGATGAGGGCCATGACCAGTTTTTCAAAGCATTTAGTGACTATCTGAGTGAGGGTTACTGGCCGTTAGTCATTTAAACCAGTCACTGCAGAGCTCTCTGGGACTGGGATGATGGTGGCGGTCTTCAGGCAGGTGGGAACAGTTGCCAGTTTGAGGGTACAAATCTGCAGAGATATGACCGTTAGTGGTCTCTATGTTTCCAGGAGATTGTGAATAATGAACAGCCACTAACCTTCTTAGGCAGGTAAGGTGGGTAACGCCTGTCGGAGTCTGGATGTATGACATCATCGTAACTGATGGAGGTGCAGCAGCAGAGGAACGTGCCAATTACTATGAGCAATGGGGCAATCCAGGGTCGTGGTCTTTAAGAGGAATCGGGGGTCAAGCACAGGTAGTCAGAGGTTCTTTAACAAATCCAAAGGGCATTCTGAAATCCAGAATCTGAGGAGCAGAAGGAATCGTTGTTATCAAGATCAGAAGGGCAGAGCAAGATCAAAAGGGGAGTAGGCAAAAAGGTAAATCCACATGATGGCGTGGGGTCAAGACAAGAGGTTCCGACAAGATCAGAGATAAAGCGCTGGGCATCTAGTACCATAATGGGTTTGATAATCTGGCAGGGAGCTTGGGCGAGAAGAGATCTTAAATAGAGTGGAACAGGTGCAGGGCTTGAGCGCTGATTGAGCTGTGGGTGCAGAGTGGGCGTGGCAGAGGGACAGAGGCAGAAAACATGACATGGAAACAGCAGAAAACATGACAGAGACTAATTGGAAGCTTAAAATTGTACGAAACTAGGTTTTGGACTATAGATATTTGGAGTTTCACAATCAGGTTTTGAAAGCCATGGCGTCATTCCGTTTGTTACAATGTGCAGAGCTGTATTCCAGGCCACGCACATTATTTTTCGCCCACATTGTACCGACCCCAGGTTGACTCATTCTCATGGAATACACTTTAGATGTGAAGAGAGGCTGATTTGGACCAGCTTTTCTTTAAGGTAGATCTCAGACCTGGATACAGCACTCCTGTGTGTTTCAACATGGCTCTAAAAGTTGTGGAAGCTAAACCGAGACGTGTTTGAGACACACAGGAAAACACGGAGACTCTTTTGAGAGAAATGTTGTTGTACAAAAGTTTTGAATGAGCAACAGGACTGAGAATGTCCAAGAAGTTCTGAGAAGTTTTGGAGAATGTAAGCAACAGTCCTAACACACTCTTGGTTCTGTTGGACTTCTGTTTTCTGTTTCTGTACCTTTGGTTCTGTGGTCAGTTTACAGTTTAGACATTTTAGTTTCATGCATTTTGTCAGCTGTTGAATCAGAGGAGATTCTTAAACTTTCTGATAAAACAGTTGACATCATCCAGTCGTCTCCTCAGAGAAATAAAACCAAACATCCATCCATCATCAGTATCTTCTTCTTCCTTTTTGGGTGGTGGGGGTCGCAGGTGCTCATGCCCAGCCATCACTGTGTGGGAGGTGGAGGACACAGGTCTCCAGTCCATCACAGGGACACATAGAGACAAATGAGACAAACAACCATTAACTGTCTCTCTCACCTAGAGACAATCCAGAGTTACCATCAGTCTAACATGCATGTTTTTGGTCTGTGGGAAGAAACAGGAGTACCTGGAGAAAACCCACGCAGCCCAGAGAGAACATGCAAACTGCACCAGAAAGTTCCTGGTCCAGGATTTGAACCGGTGACCTTTTCGCTGAGAGGCAACAGCTCTACCAACTGAGCCACCGTGCCACCCCATGAAATAGAATAATTTGAAGTATTAGTTGAAGGTAAACTAAATTAATGTTGACGATCTTCCACCCTTGTGCCGTTCATGGTGCACACGCTTGCTGCACCAGAGTACGTTTGTTCAGTGCAGCCGAGGCTAGCAGAGAAACTGAGTTTTACTCCAGCACAGAACTTCCATCCTAAGCGAGCACAGAGGCGACAGTGGAAAAGAAAAACTCCCTTACGAGGAAGAAACATTTAGCAGAACCAGAAGAAAGGCGCTCATCAACAGAAAGAACTCTGATGCATGCTTAAAAAATTGTGTCTTGAATTAATAAAGAGCATCTTTTTTATAGAAAAACATTCAGAAATGCTAAGACTATGAGCACGAGTGTTCTCTTAACAACAACAAGAAGTTCCTTTATTATCCCCGAGGGGCAATTAGATTTGCAGTCAATAGGTGTACAGATTCATACATATGCACTTACACACACATACACACATAAACACAAGACAATAAGACATTAAAGTAACAGTGTTAAAATTAGTGTGTGGTGGACCACTAGGGGGCTCTACTCACACCCAGTGGACCGAATGTGTTACAGGATGCTTTTATTGTGAAAGGTCCAGAGGACCGGATGTTGTGTTGGTATATAAGGCGGTGTTGGGTGGTTTTCCCGCCAGTTGAGTAGGAGTTGATTAAAAGTGAAGAACTACATCCCGTCTCCTGTGTCGTCTCTTCACCACCTCCTACACTGGTGACCTACGTGAACTGAATATGACGACATCTGAAGGTCCAGCCAGCTCTCCTCAGCTGTCCGCGGTTGTGGAACCCCCACCGGCGGCCCCGCTCGCTTTTGCGGTGGCCGTTAAAATCCCGGACTTCTGGCTGCACGCACCTCGGTCGTGGTTCGCCCACGTCGAATCACAGTTCGCTCTTCGCGGGATCTCTGCAGACGACACCAAATACCACCATGTGGTCGCTTCACTGGACCCATTGTCCACCCAGCGGGTAATGAGCCTGCTCGAAGACCCTCCTGCACAGGGAAAATACGACGCCCTCAAGGAGCTCCTTCTGCAGCGCTACACGCTCTCAGACGCGGAGCGCGCCGAGAAACTGTTTTCCCTCTCTGATTTGGGCGACGGCACAGCTCTCGAGCTCATGGAAGGCATGTTGTCTTTGAGAGGATCAACAGACTGTGAGTTTCTTTTTCTACACCTCTTCCTCCGCCGGCTTCCGGCTCCAGTGCGCACAGCCCTGGCCAACTCCCCGTTTCTGCAGCAGAAGGATTACCGCTCGCTGGCCCGCGAAGCCGACCGCATCCTGCTGGCTGCGAGGACGTTCGCGGTCCAAGCGGCGGTCCCCGGATCTCCAGCGGCGCCCGAGCTTCAAGCATCGCCCTCAGCGCCGGACGAGCCAGTGGTCGTAGCAGGAGTCGCCCGCAGGCGGTCAGGAGCTGCCTTTTGTTTCTTCCACCAGCGTTTTGGCGCCAAAGCACGACGGTGTGTCCCACCGTGCAGTTTCAAGCCGCAGGGAAACGAGTACGCCAGCGCCCGCTAGCAGTCGCGGCCGTTGGCGACAAGGAAAGGCTGCTTTTCATCGAAGACTCGAGGTCGGGGAGGCGGTTCCTGGTGGACTCCGGCTCGCAGAAGAGCCTCGTTCCCCCGACTGGCTCCGACAGGTTAGCAGAAGGCTGCGGGCCGCAGCTAACCGCGGCTAACGGCTATCCCATCAAGACGTTTGGCGAAAGGTTGGTGACTGTTCGTTTCCATGAACGGGACTTCCAGTGGAACTTTGTGGTAGCTGCTAGCTCAGTCCCTATTTTAGGGGCTGATTTTCTTTGTGCTCACGGGCTCCTGGTTGATTTAGCTAACAGACGTTTGATCGACGCTGTGTCTTTTTCGTCACTGCCTTGTGAGACGCGAGGAGCTGGGCCTTTAATGCATGCTAACTTTTTAGCTTCGGGTAATGTGTTTCAGCGTTTATTGTCTGAATTCCCCTCGCTGACTGTTCCTGATTTTGCAAACACAAACACAAAACATGGGGTCGAACATTATATTCCCACAACGGGCCCCCCGGTGTTCGCACGTGCACGCCGCCTTGATGCTACTAAGCTAGCAATAGCACAGGAAGAGTTTGCTAACATGGAGCGTTTAGGCATCGTGCAGCGCTCAAACAGTCCGTGGGCCTCCCCCCTCCACATGGTGCCCAAGGCAGATGGCAAATGGCGTCCATGTGGGGATTTCCGCCGCCTTAATAACATCACAGAGAACGATCGTTATCCCATCCCCCACATCCAGGATTTTTCAGTGCACCTGGCTGGGACCTCCATTTTTTCTAAAGTAGATTTAGTACGGGGGTACCACCAGGTTCCTGTGCATGTGGAGGATGTCCCTAAGACCGCTGTTATCACGCCTTTCGGCCTTTTTGAGTTTTTGCGCATGCCTTTTGGTCTTAAAGGTGCAGCACAAACATTTCAGCGGTTGATGGATTCAGTCCTAAGGGGTCTGTCCTTCGTATTTGTGTACCTGGATGACGTCCTGGTGGCTAGCAGCTCGGCTGAGCAGCACTTGTCCCACCTCCGTGAGGTTTTTCAGCGCCTGGCAGCACATGGCCTGATTGTAAATACAGCGAAATGCCAGTTTGGGCTGCCAGTCATTGACTTTTTGGGCCACCGCATTTCTGCAAGTGGTGCCGTCCCGTTACCAAACAAAGTGCAGGCGGTGTCAGATTTCCCACAGCCCCAGTCTGTTAAAGCGCTACAAGAATTTTTGGGAATGGTTAACTTCTATAACCGTTTCCTCCCCAGGGCAGCACAACTGCTGCGTCCGCTCTATGGAGCGCTGAAAAAGAAAAAGCCCAACGACAGTGTGGACTGGACACCAGAACGCCTACAGGCATTTGGTGATGCTAAAGCTGCACTGGCCACTGCTGCCCTTTTGGCCCATCCATCCCCAGCGGCGCAAATAGCTTTAACAACCGACGCATCTGATGTTGCGGTGGGGGCTGTGTTAGAACAGCAGGTTTCCGGGGTTTGGCAGCCGCTTGCATTTTTCAGCCGTACGCTGCGGGACAATGAGCTGAAATACAGTGTTTTTGACAGAGAGTTGCTGGCGCTTTACCTGGCTACACGCCATTTCAGGTTTTTCCTGGAAGGCNAAAAAGTCTTCTGCTTCCATTTTAAATGACAGACAAGAGGACAGTAATGATGGGTTTATAGCTTCAGTGTTATTGTAAGATAGCAAAGGAGGTCTTAATTGTGTCATAAAAGTGCGTCCAGAAAATTACTACAGAAATCACTGTACTTCGGCATGTAGCAGGAAAAATGTAAAAAAACTATTTCTTTAAGCTACTGACTTGAAAAAAGCATACTAAGTATGTTTATGTGTGTTGTTTACTATATGAAATTCTTGTTATATCGATTTTTTCAGATTTGATTACATTTCTCCTTTAACAACCGACGCATCTGATGTTGCGGTGGGGGCTGTGTTAGAACAGCAGGTTTCAGGGGTTTGGCAGCCGCTTGCATTTTTCAGCCGTACGCTGCGGGACAACGAGCTTAAATACAGTGTTTTTGACAGAGAGTTTTGACAGAGAGTTGCTGGCGCTTTACTTGGCCACACGCCATTTCAGGTTTTTCCTGGAGGGCCGCCGGTTCACTGCATATGTTGACCACAAACCCTTGGTGTTTGCGATGTCAAAAATTTCTGACCCCTGGTCTGCTCGCCAGCAACGCCACCTCGCAGCGGTGTCTGAATTTACTACAGACATTCAGCATGTGGCTGGAAAATCCAACGTGGTGGCCGACTGTCTCTCCCGGGTGCTGATCTCTCCCGTATACGTTGGCATCGATTTTTCTGCTATGGCTGCGGACCAACGTAGCGACGCAGAAATACTCGAGCTCCAGTCCGGGCCCACGGGCCTCGAGTTGGAGGAACGGCAGGTGAATGACGGAGGTCCCCTCCTGCTCTGTGATGTTTCTACTGGCAGGCCCCGCCCCCTGGTTCCAGTTTCATGGCGACGCCGCGTTTTTGACTCCTTACATTCCCTTTCTCATCCAGGTGTTAGAGCCTCGGTGAAACTGGTCAGTTCAAAGTTTGTTTGGCCCGGTCTGCGTAAAGCAGTTAAGGAGTGGGCAGCAGCGTGTGTCCCATGCCAGCGCGCTAAGGTTAACAGGCACACCAAAGCACCTTTGGAACCCTTCTCCATCCCAGGTCGGCGGTTTGATCATGTGCACGTAGACCTGGTGGGCCCTCTGCCTCCATCACAAGGTTTTACTCATCTGCTGACTATGATAGACCGGACCACCAGGTGGCCTGAGGTGGTTCCTTTGACATCCACGACATCTGCAGTGGTGGCCCGGGCATTTTTGTCTACCTGGGTGGCGCGTTTTGGCCCCCCTTCAGACATTACATCAGACCGGGGCCCGCAGTTTGTTTCTGAACTTTGGTCTACCATGGCCAAGGGTCTGGGGACTAACGTTCACAGGACCACCGCTTACAACCCCCAAGCTAATGGTTTGTGTGAACGGTTTCACAGATCATTGAAAGCTGCACTGCGTGCTGCATTGACCGGTGACAACTGGATTGACCGTCTTCCCTGGGTTTTGTTGGGTTTACGTACCGCAACCAAAGAGGACCTGAGCTCTTCCCCGGCTGAACTGGTTTTCGGTCAACCTGTGCGCGTCCCCGGTGAGTTTTTACCTGAGGTACCCTCACCACAGTTTGCTCCACCGTTGCTCCATTTTTCACCTCAGGAGGCCCCTTTTCGTGTCCCTGGCCCGGTACATCATTGTTTACCGCAGTCATTTGTCCCTAAGAGTCTGGAGTCCTCTAAATTTGTTTTTGTCAAACACAATGCACACAGGACACCACTACAGCCTTTGTATGATGGACCGTTTCGGGTTCTTCAACCAGGTCCAAAACATTTCCTTTTAGATTTAGGGGGTCGTACTGAGACTGTCTGTATCGATAGGCTTAAACCAGCTCATGTTGTGTCAGATGATCAGGTTGTTACGGCCCAGGCTCCTCGCAGGGGCAGACCTCCATCCACATTGTTAACGGACTGCTGTCCCCCTGCCAGAGACTCTCAACATCCATTGGAGCCCGAATCTTCTGCAGGCCCTCCTCGGAGCCCTCCGCTTCATCAGACTGGTTCTGCAGGGCCCAGGTTCAGCCGTTCTGGTCGTTTAATCAAACCTAAAATGCGGGACTAGTGATGGACCTTACTGGGTGTTCTGGGGGGGCGTGTGTGGTGGACCACTAGGGGGCTCTACTCACACCCAGTGGACCGAATGTGTTACAGGATGCTTTTATTGTGAAAGGTCCAGAGGACCGGATGTTGTGTTGGTATATAAGGCGGTGTTGGGTGGTTTTCCCGCCAGTTGAGTAGGAGTTGATTAAAAGTGAAGAACTACATCCCGTCTCCTGTGTCGTCTCTTCACCACCTCCTACAAGTGTGCATTAAGAAACCTGATTGCTACAGGGATAAATGAGTTTTTAAATCTGTTTGTTCTACATCTGGGTTGTAGAAACCTGCGTCCAGATGGGAGCAGCCTGAACTCGTCATGGAGTGGGTGATCAGGGTTTGCCAGAATCTGCCTGGCCTTGTTCACTGACCTCACCTTGTGTAGGTCTGCAAGGTTCTTTAGGTCTATGCCAGCAGTTTTGCTGCACATCCTGACAATCCCCGAGAGTTTGCTCTTGTTCTTACAGGTCAAAAGTCCAAACCAACAGATGAAGGAAAAGGTTAAAATAGACTCAATAAAACATGAATAAAACATTCTCATAAAAGTTGAATCAACATTAAAACCACAAAGCTTCCGATAAAAATACATTCTCTGGTGGGCCTTTTTGCAAAGTGAATTCACATGGAGGTCAAAGGTCAATTTATCATCAAAAACATGAGAAATTTATTGTCAAAAACATGAGGATGAATTTGTGGCAGTGAGCATGCCCTTGTAGCACCAACAGAATTAAATGAAAACGACTTAGACTAAAGCAAAAAACAAACGAATAGCCTCGTTCTGTGGTGGCCACGAGGCAGGCTCACTGCTACAAATGAGAACTCAAACCTCATCAGTATTGTCTTGGTTTGCAGAGCTCTAATTGCTGCTGCATGAATTAACCACGAGACCTTTTGAAGCCTTCCCTCAGCAATTCAAAGCTTCTCTCCGTCCTTTTGACGCTGCCCGCTCTGACGGCCATCAGTCATTTACCAGCGGCAGAGAAAAGAGATCAAACGTCAAGGCTCGTGGACGCAGACGCTTCTGTACCGCCGGGTCGTCCCAAACATCCCCCGTCGCCTCGCTTTGGAGTTAGTGGTGACACTGGAATGTACTTCTGTAGTTGTTTTTCAAAGGCTTTGTGGGTTAAAGTGTGTGTGCGTGTGTTTCCTTGTTTATGCTACTTTGTAAGGCCCATTTTTACCATTTATACTACATTGTGAGGACCAACTGCTGAGTTAGACTTGCACTTTGGTCCGCAGGCTGGAGCGCGCGCGCCGCGCGTGCACTCAGCCGTGCGGCGAAATGCGTTCACAGTTTCGCCTCTGTGTTTATAGTTGTCCCACGGCGGCGCATGGCAAAGTGCTGTTCTTTTACGGACCAGCAGGAGGCAGTACCCTCTAAAACCTGTGCATATGTTGCAAGAAAGGTGTAGAAGAAGAAATCTACCGTAGAAGAAGAACTGTTTGAAATCACACAACAAAAACAAATAGCTTTCCGCTCGCGTGCTGAACTGTTGTCTTTATTTGCGGTTTTAATGCATGGAGTCAGCGGAGGAGAAAGCGATCACGTGACTTTTGGCGAAAAAACAAAAGAAAAGTCCGACTCCAGATCAGGAATGAAGGAGAATTTAATACATTTGTGTCACAAAACATTCCTCCATGCGTCGCGACGCCGTCTCCACGACCACAGCGGCGCAAACAGCTGCAGGCTCCGGCGTGAAGAGGGTGAAGGCTGTCGGTGGGGACCTGTCAATCAAATCGTAGCGCCCACGGCGCGCGCATAGGCTTGCGGAGTTTCAAAAATTCAGAGGTGCACGACACNTCACACAACAAAAACAAATAGCTTTCTGCTCGCGTGCTGAACTGTTGTCTTTATTTGCGGTTTTAATGCATGGAGTCAGCGGAGGAGAAAGCGATCACGTGACTTTTGGCGAAAAAACAAAAGAAAAGTCCGACTCCAGATCAGGAATGAAGGAGAATTTAATACATTTTGTGTCACAAAACATTCCTCCATGCGTCGCGACGCCGTCTCCACGACCACAGCGGCGCAAACAGCTGCAGGCTCCGGCGTGAAGAGGGTGAAGGCTGTCGGTGGGGACCTGTCAATCAAATCGTAGCGCCCACGGCGCGCGCACTAGGCTTGCGGAGTTTCAAAAATTCAGAGGTGCACGACACGCGCTAATCCCACGCGCGGGGCCAACGCGCAGGGGCGGGGACTGTGAAATTGCGTCACTTTTGGAGCGCGCACCCTCGCGCGCTGCGCGACGCGTCGAGTATGAATCTAGCTTTATGGGGCCCAAAGCCCGGGCCCCATAAGAAGAAGTCCCGTTGGTGGGTTAGGGGTTAGGTTTAGGACTAGGATGTAAATTGAAGATGTGTTAAGTAAGTTTAGAGTAAGGTATGCATTGGTAATGATTAGGTTTAGGGTAAATTGTCAGGGTTAGGCTGTAGAAATGAATGAAAGATGAATCGAAGTCATTGCAATGGCCCCATAAAGATAGCAAAACAAACCTGTTTGTGTATGTGTGTGTGTGTGTGTGTGTGTGTGTGTGTGTGTGTGTGTGTGTGTGTGTGTGTGTGTGGGGTGGGGGACGATGACAGGACTTTTGTCGAAGCTGACAGGTAGTCCGTCCATTACAAGGCTTGCAGACACATTCTCCATCAAAGTTTTAAAAGCTCGTGTCACCTTTTCAACAAACTCCTGTTTTCCTGTCAACTCACTTGAATGACAGAAACAAAACGACAGACTCTTGAATCCTCACAACTTCTTGGGTTTGTCACAGTGTTGGTGACAAAGATCAAAGATCATTGTTAGAGGTCAAAGGTAGTTCGGACGTGGAAATGCTGCTGGTGGTATCTGCTCACAAGCTGTAAAATATAAATAACATAAAACCTGATGTCGTGGAAACTTTGCTCCTCTGAGATTGAACCAAACCACAACATCCAGTCTACGTGTGTTTTGTGGACTTGGAGAAGTCTTTTAACCATGTTCCTCGGGGTAAACTGCAGTGCTTCATGAGTATGGGACTGGGGGCCAGTTGTTACCAGCTGTTCAGTCTCTATACAAGTGGTGCGAGAGAGTTTGGTTCACATGCCCAGCAGTAAGTCAGGGTGTGAGTTGGACTCCTCCAGAGCTGCTCGTTGTCACAGATTCTCTTCATAACTTATGGACAGTGTTTCCCGGTGCAGCCAGGGGGTGGAGGGAGTCTTGCTTGGTGGTCTTAGGATTCATCTCTGCTTTTTGCAGATGATGTGGTCCTGTTGGTGTCATCGTGATCTTCATCTCTCACTGGAGCGGTTCACAGCTGAGTGTGAGCAGCTGGGATGAGAACCAGCACCTCCAAATCTGAGGTCATGGTCCTCAGTCTGATTGTTCTCTTCAGGTTGAGGGTGAAGTTCTGCCTCAAGTGGAGGAGTTCAAGTATATCCGGGTTTTGTTCATGAGTGAGAGAAGAATGGAGTGTGAGATTGACAGACACTTTAGTGCAGTGTCTGCAGTATTGTGGACTCGTGTCAAAGTTCTCTGTTTACTGGTCGGTCTACGTTCCTCCCCTCCCCTCTGGTCATGAACTCTGGTAGAGACTGAAAGAATGAGATCGTGGATCCAGGAGGTTGAAATGAGTTTCCTCTGCAGGGTAGATGGACTCTCCCTCAGAGACAGAAGTTCAGTTATCAGGAGAGACTCAGAGGAGAACCACTGCTCCTCCTCATCCAGAGGAGACAGTTGAGGTGGTTCATCTGGTGAAGATGCTCCCTGGACGCCTCCCTAGTGAGGTGCTTCATGCATCTCCGACTGGGAGGAGACCCCGGGGAAGACCCAGGACACGCTGGAGGGACTACTGGTACATCTCTATATTGTCATGGGAACATCTTGGAGTCCTCCCAGAAGATCTGGAAGAGGCTGTGGAGAGAGACGGGTGGACCTCCCTGCTCAAGATGCTGCCCTGAGACCTGAGTCCAGAACAAGAGGAAGATGATGGATGGATGGATGGATGGATGGATGCAACAAACTGTTGGTGTTTAGAGTCACCATTTGGAGGCTTTGTCCTGATCGAATGCCTGAACCACCTCAGCTGAGTCCGTTCAATGAGGAGGAGCCGTTGCACTTTGACATTAGACGTCATGTTTTTTAATATCTTGTGTTTTTTCAGTTAGCGCTGGTTTCTAAACACCAGATTATATTTGACCCATTAGACCTTCCTAACTTCTTCTCCCTCCACATTAGAAACATGTTCTCAGCTGCTTTTTGTCCAAACTTTATTCTTGCTCTGCTGCGTTGAGTCAATGTTGCCTTGCTCAGAATTTACCACTTGTTTTTAAACTTTATATCAAATCCATATTATTATATTGCTTCCTCTACCTTCGCCTGGTGCCGTCTGTTTTAATTTCTCTCCTCACAACCACTACAGCTGATGGGTGATTCTGTAAATTTATAAATGAATTCCATCACTTATATCCATCAGTGTGGATTACAAACGTCACATGCAAGGAGGATTTTATTGTAGTAAAACATATTAACTCTTAAAACACAAGCTAGTTTGCATTAAATGTTGGAAATAAAGTTTTTTGTTAAAGGCTGTGTTAAAACATAGTTTAATTTCCTCATTGATGTGAAAACTGTAACAGATTTAGCTGCCAGACAGAAGCTCGGAGTACATTTAGTGTCTTGATTATCCTCATAGAGTTATCTGCTCTATCACTTCCTGTTGGAGTGTCCTGTCACCTGTCGTTGTTCTGATGAAGACGAGACATTCTGTGACCTAATCAGACTCAAAATGGATGTTTTATGGCACGATGCAGCCAGCTTCATGATAATATTATCTTTCTTTGAATAACTGGGAGCAGACTTTGACAAGACTTTCTTTTCAGGGGAAAAGAGTTCGGTCATGACGTGGACTTCATGGTGACCACAGCAGAGCTGGGGAGGGAGGAGAGTCTGCTGCCTGAAATTATAGACCGCCTGAAAAAACAAGTAAGTTGTTTTTTATGGACAGAAAAGATCATTCTTGGCTGAGTGCTGATCTTTTTCTTATTGTGGAGAAATGAACAGCAAGGTTCGGTTAACCAAACCTTGCTGACAGGACTGCACTGTCTGTCTGCATGTTGAGTTCTTGAACCATTCGATGTCCACATCACCACAACACACCACCACTATACTAAACTATACTATACTTTACTACACTACACTATACTATACTATACTATACAACACTATACTATACTTTAATATACTATACTACACTATACTTTACTATACTATACTTTACTATACTACACTATACTATACTATACTATACTATACAACACTATACTATACTTTAATATACTACACTACACTATACTATACTATACAATACTTTACTATACTATACTATACTTTACTATACTACACTATACTATACTA